>CAJUYI010000806.1:119451-135883 GCA_910591695.1 Galerucella pusilla
AATAAATACAAATATTTACATAATTTTACAAATATTTAAATTAGATTTTACAGTATAGGTTGGTAGCTTTCAGGAACTGTAAGACTTTCTTGATTTCGGTAGGGCAGTGAAATTAAATTTATATTACTAGACAATTAGATAGAATAGACCTTACAATTTTTAATATAAATAACGAACATGATTTTATAATAAACAAACCATCACTCAGAATCATTAAGGACCAGTTTCATAATTTCAAAGGAACCTTAAGCGTAAAAGGTCGTTTGTAGTGTAGTGATCTGTTTCATTACCAAAAATTCACCATTAAAGCTTCCTTCAAGTTAAATGTCAAATTTTTACCATTTTTAAAGCTTAAAAGGACTTTTAACAGACAGATGTCAACTCAGATTTGAAGTGTATTTTTTATCGCTGGTTAAGTTCAAGTTCTTCTTTCTCGAGTTCTTTAGAAGATGAATACATTGTTGATAATTAATGAACATTTTAATAGATTAGTTTTAAAATATGTAGGTATGTTATGATGACATGTAAAATTTGAAATAATTTATTTAAAGAAATATTTACTAACTAATTAGAGATAGAAATTATTGTGATGAATGGGAACTCAAATCCTTTTCCGCTTTCATAATTTCTAAATCTAATAATCTCATCTTTTTTTTGTGCTCTTCTTCATCATGCATGTTTATTACTTATCGTTATAAATGTAAACAATAAAAATACGGAAAGTTGTACTCAATTCAAACCACCAAATAACCAAAAAGTAAACACAAATTCTGTCAAAAATCCGTCAAATTAAAGAGGAACCTGACGAGCGGTGCAGCCAACACAGTATATTCAAGCCTAAATGGGAATTTTATCATGAGGACGCGTCCATACTATTATGAACCTGACCCTAGTTTTAAAAGAACCTTTAATCTAAAGAACCCTTTAGTTAAATCAATGATTATGAAACTGGCCCTAAAACATTTCTGATAATCCACTTAAAGACCAAATAAATTATTATATAAACTTAGCTCAAGTTTTTGATACGGTGGACCATGAAATTTTGTTACAAAAATTATACAACTGTGAGACTAGTAGTAATACTCTAAAAATTGATACTGAGAAACTCTAGCAGAGGCTGTATTGGATTTCCTCCTGTTAGTGAATGAAACAAATGTCGTTTTGTCAGGATTATCTGACAGCCCTTTCTTCGAACACCAAGTGTTTATAAAATTTAAAGAAACGTCGAAACGATACTATTTTTTGGTTTGTTTTCGGTAATAACAATATTTCACATTATGTACTTACATCTCCTAGATAATAATAGTCCAAAGGCATCTGGGATTCTGGATAAACATTTTCCAAGTACCATCTGAAGCTCTTACATTGCAGTTTTTCTCTCAATTCTTTTCTGGCGGTAATGTCACCAACTGGTACATTCTTAGCACCTAAATAATTAATATATTTATTAGTACAACGTAAAACTAATGTTGGAAGTGCGACGATACATGCAAAACGTGCGAAATCAATACAATGCATTTTTAACACGAAAACTATAAAGAGCAGGCGAATGAGAAAGTGCTATACTTTTAAAACTGTTATTTCGTAGAGTTCGTTTACGATTTTCTCGATTATTAAACTTACATAATTGGTAGTTTACAGAGCTACCGAACAGTAGAAATATTTATGTTCACTTTCTACAACAGCGACAAAATGAAGTGAAACCACTTATGGAATAAAATTATATGTCATTATTTTAGAAAATTATAAAAAATGCCGAGACACGTCGACTTTTGAATTGAGTTGTGCGTTATGTAAACATAAATGTAAATATACAGGGTGATTCACGCAAGTATGCCATAGTCGGTGTTTTTTTTAATGAGACGCCCTGTATATTTACATATTAATGTTCACTCCTGCACAAAAGTTAATTTGTAGGGATGAAGTTTTTTTTATGAAGACATCTTAAAACAGTTGTATGACTAACATTATTTTCACGGGCAATTTGAAGTGTACTTGAAGTTGGATTCTCTTCGACACTTAACAAAATATCTACTTTCACATCATCTTCAACGAAGTGTGGTTTTCTTTTCAATGGTTTGACATGTCCAAGTTCTCTGAATTGTGCATGAATTTTAGACACAGTATAAACTGGGGCGTAGCAGGTTTTTTTTAATATACAAATACGTCTAATAATTAGTTAGTTTAGATTTTTGATAAATCCATATTTACCTAATTTAAAAAAGTACCAATATTTCAAGTGTAATAAATTATTAATTTTAAAAGTTCACCCTGTATAATTCATAATTGACCAATCGGTTCATTAAGAGGATTTCAAAAATATGCAAATATACAAGGTGTTTCATTAAAAAAAATAACACGCACAACTCAATTCAAAAGTTGATGTGTCCCGGCATTTTTTATAATTTTCTAAAATATTGACATAAAGAATTTTATTCCATAAGTGGTTTCCACACTGTATATGAATCAACGAGAAAAGAGAGCGTCGTATAACTGAAAGAATTGGTTATGGGTGTAACTAGAGTTATATACATTATATTTCCAAGTTTCGGTAAAATTTTTTCCTATGGCATCTCCGATTGGTTGTTTTGTATTGTTTTGCAAAGATTTCTTTGTAAGCCTAATACCTATCAAGTTATCTGTACATACATAAGTAATATCCAAATTCTATTCCATTAAAAAGTTTGAGAGTAATTTATGGGGAGCACATGGTTTTTCGTTGTTACCACATAATACCCCACTCATGTACATTTCCCCTTCATTCTTATTAAAAACAGCCTCCATTATTAATTAAACAGCCCACACGTATTCATTTTGTATAAGTTAATTGAATTTACTGTTCCCACATGGATTCTACACATTATAAAATATCAAAAAATCTGTAGTTATGATTTAAAAAATTAAATATACCATATTAATTTAATGATTATTCCATTCCAATTAATATAACTAGAAAGCGGGTACTGACATACACAAGCCACTAATTTCTAATATATTGCAAAATTTCCAAAGAAGCAAAACAATAATGCAAGCAAGCCACCCAGAAGAAAACGTACCAACACCCACTAACAAGGCGACTGCGCATGCTTGCATGCTGTTAAAATAATTTCATTCAAGACCTGGGTTAATGTTATAGTAGAATTCTTTCCACTGATCGAGCCATACTTCGGCCAATCGGGCATTGTTATGGTTGACAATTCGACTAGTACCACCTGGGAAGGAATAGGGTGTAGATTTCCTGAAGACGTGTCCAACGTGCGAACACGTAGCTATTTCCAATTGACCACCGCACATCCAAACCTGATCAGCGATTCCCAAAAAATTATAAAAAAACATAACATGCACGTTAATTAATTAGTACAAACTGTTAATTGTTGATACAAAAAGCTTATAAAACTATTGTTTTTAATTATTTTGAATGAAACTAAAAGTGTCTAATTAATTAATTATCAATTTTGAATTTTCATATATTTTTTTATTAAAGAGGAGTTCTTGAATAAATGTCAATCTTGTAACTAAAACAAACACCCTGTGTCTATGAAGTTCACGATTGAAAAATAATGTTTATGGAAGTTAACTGATGTACGTATCCTTTAAACTTATTTCTCGAAGGACTTTTAAAAGTTATGGTTTCAAAAAACACTGGTAATTATTGTGTTAAAATATTTTAGCTTTGTACAGCATATTATTACATTCAATGGATTTAGTACTTTACATTAAAAAGCTTCAATTTACTATAGCATACTACTGTCAATACAGAATATTTTAATCAAAAACATATCCACCCTATATAAATCTAAAGGCGACATTTTTATGAAAAAATACAAAATTACGTCATAACTCAAAGAAACAGGGACGTCCTTTAGCTCGTTTGTGTTCATTGTAACTTTTTCTCTATCCTTCCTATGGTCACCCTTCCCATATTCCCTCTTCACATGATTTTTTATTTTTTATAAAATAGACGATTTAAGATTTATATAGTGGAATGTTTTGAAATGAAATGCCCTGTATTGTAAAAACTATTCAAAGGTATTAAAGTGTTTCCTATGAGAACATAAAAGACGCAGTAGGGATATGTTTTGTTAATAAAACCAAATTGATATTAGAGTGTATTAGATCAGAGAGAACTTCTGAAACATTTCTGTTTAATCGTCAAAAACCCTTATAAGAAGTTATTTATTAGAATTTGGTTTTGTAACCTCAAAAAGTGTTCTTTTTTACCAAAAAAAATCGCTTCCAGAATGTACTTCAAGCATTTGAAGAACTTTATTCCATAAAAAATTATGTCTTCAAACTGACTACATACAGTGAAAATCGAAAAATTACTCTCCCAAAAAGTTTACATATTTTCAAAAGTGCTTATTTATTGAATCACTTCAAATTCAGGTTTCCTAAGTATTCCTATATTTTAACAATTGTCTGGTTCTCTTCAAAAAAAATTGTTTAGTTCAAGATTTGGTATCACATCTGCTAACTTTCACTTTTAGAATTTATTCTTGTTTGAAATCTTGAAATTAGTAACTCAATTAAAAAAGTTTAAAGTGCTCAAGGGTTAGGTTAGGTTTGTGGTGAGTGGGTCTATAAGGCCCTCCACTGTGACTCACAAGAGTCTATTGTGGCTCACACCTATTCAGATTTCACCAAACAAATTCAGCTTCTTAACAAAGCCGATTATTTTATTTGCCGAATGATATTTCAGGTCCGAGGGCGAGAGAGAGACCCTGCCAAACATCAGATACCTGATTCGAGCCGCGGCGGGGCAGGCACTAATTATATGCTCTGCTGTTTCATCATCTTCCAAACAAAGACGGCAAGTCGGATCTTCCGACAGTCCAAGTTTTAGCATATGATGATTCAGATGACAGTGGCCTGTTAAAAGGCCTGTTAGACAACGTAGGTCATGCCTGCTATGGTCTAACATTTGTTTGGAGACATACTTCGAAGGATGTATAAAAGCCTTTGAATGAATCAATTCTGGTAAATTATGCCAGAAGTCTAAAGCTCTTCTTGCTGTCCAGGTATTTAGTGTTTGTTTGGCAAAACTTATTGCGATGCCAATTATGGGTTCTGGTCCGATAGAAACACGTGCGGCACCCTCCCTTGCAAGAAAGTCTGCCTTCTCGTTTCCTTCCATGCCAGAATGGCCAGGGATCCAGACCAGCAATACTTTATTGAGTTCTCCTATTGAGGAGAGTCTTTTTTGGTAGTCTAAAACCAATTTCGACGTTACACGCGAGAGCTAATTGCTTTTAAAGCCGCTTGGCTGTCCGAGAAAATTTTTATTGTTCTATGTATGAGATTGGCTTGCTCCACTCTCTCCACACATGAAACAATGGCGTAAATTTCCGCCTGAAATACGGTTGCATAGGATCCTAGAGAGGTTGAAATTTCTGTCCTAGGTCTACGCCCGTATACACCTGCACCAGAGCCTGAGGGTGTTTTTGAGCCGTCTGTGTACCAACAGCTGTCTGCTCTTAATAGTTCATCATTACGGAGGTCCCATTCATCTCTATTTGGAATTAGGACGGTGTAAGGCAGGTCGTATTTAATGTTGGAGGCATTATGTCAGAGGTCATTCCCAGAATACTGTGACTTTCAGTGCCCACTAGCATTCTGCTTCGTTCTGCATAAGCCTGATTTGTGTATTTAGAAATATGTACAATTCTGTATGCTGTCCATCTAGCCTCTCTTTCCAAAAATATATGGAGAGGAGGTAGGTCCAGAAGGATTTCCATGGCTGCTGACGGTGTGGAGCTGATAGCACCAGTGATTGCCACCAGGCAATAGCTCCATGTGATCATTGGTCTAACAATCATCACATATATCCAATAGATTTGTTTGGGTCCCAAGCCCCAAGATTTTCCACAGATCCTGCGACATGTCCACAAGGGACAAACAATGGTTAAATCGAAATGACTTGTTCTTAGCAGTCTAAGAGACATCAAATTCAAGAATACTTTATTTCTGCTATATACTGAACAGTTCATTTTAGGTCAATTCTTTTGTAGCTAGATGATGCTTAAATTTATAATGTAAAAATGTAAAACTGTATTTACCATAAATTTTAAAAATTATTTTAAGATGTAGCAAATACAATAGAAGGTGTCAACTGGTGGTAGTACCTTGCTTTATGAATATTTTCGTCTTTTATTCAAGATATTTTCAAGTGTTACTATAGAAGTTTTAAACCATTTTTTAAAATGTGTAAAATTTTTGGTAGACGGTCAGGTCGAAAGATAAAATATAAATAGCAAATAATCAAAAATATATTAGGTTTTTACGAGACCACAGTCTGTAAAGTCGACAGCAGCAAATGATAATACAAAAACAATCGCCTAACCAAAATTTATAACACAAATCACTGATATAAGATTAAATAAAAAACCATGTATTAAAAATTGAATAGATAAGGCTTTTACTTGATGACGATTCCTACTGAACGATTGAATGAGACAATTTAATTTGTTTAAAACTTCATTATATTTGAACTAGTGTTCAAATTAAACTTGTGACGCGTTACGTTTCATCAAACGAGGGAAGTTATAATGTAATTTTTTGCAAAAAGGAAATACACAAGTTTTAATTGAACACTGGTTCAAATATAATAAAGTTTTATACAAATTAAATTGTTTTATTTCATCGTTCACCATGTATTAATATTTAAAAAATGTTAAATACCCATTTTATAAAAAAAAATCAATTAAAGTTAGTCCACTACTCTCCGCAATGACAAAAATATTAACCCATTATTATGATAATGATAAATCTGAAATACAACAAAATAAAGTAATTGTTAGTTTACTAAAAACCCTAGATGCAGTTAATCATATATTTCAATAGCAGTAATCAAACCTGGGTTCATAATATAATAGAAATCTCGCCATTCGTCCATCCAAACGTCGGCGACTCTAGCGGCATTGTGGAGAACTATTTTTGAAACCCCACCGGGGAAAGTATAGGGTGACTTGTCTCTGAACACGTGACCCACGTGAGAACAAGGAATTATTTCCAAGATACCGCCGCACTGCCATACCTAATAAAGAATTATAACAATTTAGTTGAGACATTTTATCATATATCTTCCTTTCATGGTTATCTGTAATGATGTTAGACACAGGGTGATCAAATTAAATGTGTGGTAAGAATAATCAAGGATTTTCATGGAAAATATAATTATTTTTGTTTAGTAAGTAAACTGCTCCACAGAAGTTTGACAAGTTCACAAACATTGGGTTTATGTTGATAATTATTGACTCTTGTTAAGTTTTCAAGTGGTAGTCTCAACAATTTTACATCAGTTTAATTTATTCAGTCAATTCACTAACAGCAGTTGGTCTATTCGAGTGATTTGTTTTCTTTTTTTCCTTTATATTCCAGCCAATTGCCGCAGCAGAAAATTGAGTCCATTCATTTATTGTATTTCTTCCGACAGGTACATTATCATACCATTCGTCATTTTTAATGTCCAAACACGAAAAAGACAGCTTTGTCTTTCATGAGAAAACAAAAATTTACTATTTGTACAGCTTTTAGAACCACTATGGCAAGTTTTACTGACCACATTGTATTCAATGCATGCGTTGGAGAGTCATCGTTATTATTTTCATCATTAGTTGGATAGATAAGATACGTTATAGGTAAAAAATGGCAGAGATATACAAATGTCAATGATGGCTATCTTTGACAACACTGCACTATAGTGTTCAGAGGATATAATATAATAGAAACAGATAGAGACAGATAATGTTAGGGGTTGGTACGTCATAGCATGGCATTTTTGAGCTTTGAAATAATTTTGTAGATTTCAAAACGACAAGTGATCTATTTAATACAATTTTAACAAATGATATTGTCTCCATAATGAACCAGCATCATTATTCATTGATTGAAATACATTTGAAATGATATCATTTCTTAGTAGTCTAACCCATTGATATTGTAGGACATTTATGAATTTACCCAACTTTTGTGAAGCTGTTAAAGGTAAATTAGGTTTGATAGACAAAAAATCACAACTAGTATCAGTAGTTTGTGTTTGGTAGGAAACACAGATAATAGAATAATTATTTTTAATGGAAATTTAAGCAAAGAAAAGTATAATAATACTTACCCTGAAGCTCATTTCCAAATTTTCACCTCCCCAAATATCCATTCCTTCATCATACGATCCCAATTCATAAAAATAGTCTTTATCGATTGAAAATAATCCACCAGCCATGGTTGGTGTTCTTAATGGAGATGTTCTGTCACCACCTCTTCTGTCCATCTCTCGTTGCGGCACACGATACCTACAAATAAAAAGTAAAAAGTGTAATCTTACAACTCATCAAGAACCTAGAGGAACTCACCATCTGAAATTCAATTTCCAGTTGAATCCTCCCCATGTCATATCAGAAGCTGTTATATATTCAAACGTTTCGTCAGATATAACATCAATGATAGGACAAACAACTGTTTTTCTATCTTCCACTATTCTGGCTAAAAGAGGCTCTAACCAACCTTCTGTACATTCACAATGGGCATCCAAAAATGTAATTACTTGTCCTTTGACATGTTTGGCACCCAAAAGACGCGCTCTTATTAGACCGGATCTTTTTTCTGTACGAAATACATGAACAGGTACTGGAAGTTTTGCAACGTAATCTTCCAGTTTTCTACCTAAATGAGCTGAACAATAACAATAATTTTTTTTTATAAAATTGAAAGTTAAAATTGCATCAGTTATAGACCAGTGCAGATAGCCCAAAATGAAATGAAAAAGGGACAAAATAAATAACAGAAAACAAATGATCAGGGGGCGCGATGTAGGGGTAATTTCCGGCGAAAGTTGACCTCCAATCTAAAAATGTTGTAGGGAAATGTTGTAGGTGTCAAAAAGATCTAAAACTTTTATATACATCATTTTTCACATAAACTCAAAGATTCTGAGAAAAATAGATAGATCCACGTTTTTCGTTTTTAATGCTTTTCTCGCGCAAAAATTATTTTACATGAAATTTACAAGATCATTCCCAGCTAGTTCATTTAAGGCCACGTGCTTTGGACATCTACATTTTTTACTATTGCATCCTGTTTCACAATTGCAAAAAATAGTTTTAAGTAATACAGTCGGAATCAAATGGTTTTTTGGCACTTTTTTGCATAGCAATGTACATATATTTTCAGTTCTTACTGCAGATGATCAATTTTTCAATTGATATTAGAAATGCCGACTTACCTCCTTCACTGGCATCATCAACTAAAATAACTTCCTTCAAAAGAGGTCTAGGAGATCTGTTGATCACACTCCATACAGTTCTAAGAAGTGTAGACCATGCTTCGTTGTGAAAAACTATTACTATTGATGTTGTAGGAAGAAGAGCAGGATATGATTTACTTTTACATCTGCAATAACATTTCAATATTATAACTCAATGAATTTTGTAATAACTACAGTAAAAAATAGGACAATCATTAGAAAGATGAGAGGTTCAATCCAACCTTAGTGATTTTTGGCAAACAACTAAGACCTTTAAAAGTGTAATTTGCCTTTTATTTCCAACCAAAGGGTGCCCTGAAGGAACTTTTTGCTAAACTGTGCTTGAAGTTGGCTAGTGTTGAGGAATTATATCAAAAACATTTAATAAAGCATTCAAATCTGGATGTATTTGAATTAACAAACAGTGTTATTGTCAATTAGTTAAAAAAAATCTGATTACATTGTGTTTTTTACCAAAGCTTGTGTTTTAGTGTGAGTTCAATGGTTTATCTTCGTTAGTAAGTGATCACTTTATGATCTAGCTATTTGTATTTACAACAGCCTGTAGAAAATTTTGTAGTTTGAAATGGAACTTCTTTCAACTTAATGTCATTATTTTTAATTTTTAAATATTTTCTCATGGTTTTTATAGGAATGATACTTCAACAACATGATGCATATCTCATAGAAGTTGAAATAATTTTTTATTGTCATTGTTTGTAGTATTTATGTTTAATTAACTGTATACATAATGGTGGAAGTAGTTCATGATATATGACTAAGGAAAAAAAAATAATTACATTACCACTGGCATAATGGCCAATCTATATGCAATTACATTAAACAATACATATATTATGAATGAGTTACTTTGTGGAGGTCATAATTGCCCAACTATGCAGGTATTCAATTCAAAACATTCATTGAATCATATCATGTAGCTTTCACTAGCAAAGTCACAGTTTAAAAGATCAGATAATGTATAAATAATATATCACAATCAAATTTCTATTAATAGGGGTAAATTAAACTTAATTGGGACAATTGTAGTAATTAAACTGGTTTGTAATATTAAAATGTAGCAGTAACTTCCCAAACACTTTAAAAACAGGTTCATTTGTGAAAGACATGATGACTTTTACAAGAAAATCTACCAGACAAATGTCAAGGTCAATTACTTTTTTATGGAATTTTAAATAAGGATGTTTTCAAATGTGCTGAGAATTTAAATATCAAGAAACCATATTAAATGTATAAGTATATGTATAATCTAACTGATTATAACATACAATTTTATAACAATTTTGAAAACATTTCAAAGTTCATGTTAGTTTTCAATCAAATAATTTTCAATGATAAATGTTTTGTAAATTTCGGTATTTTCCATACTGAAATGTTTAACAAAAAAGTAAAATAAGCATTTGAACAAATTACAAAGTAATTAAGTAGATTACTTAGATGTGGTTCACATAAAAAGGAGGACTAACTTAAAACCTACATTTACATGGATAAAAAATATATATTAATCATATTCTGTAACGTAAATTTCATTAATAAAAAGTGTATTGTACTCACCCATCCAATCTAACATCAACTAATGATCTATTTAATGATATCATATCACTAGCTAACAAATTAAACTGATTTAATTTGAATTTTTCTTTCATGAGTGATTCTTGCTCAGGAGGTATGTGCACTGCCTTCCCCATCTCTCCAACTTTCCCTGAAACAGAGGGTACTACCGGAGCAGGTCTCCATCTTCTTAAGCTCTTAGGTTGATAAGTTTTTGACATTCCACTTATACCATTTGAATTTCTGAAAAGAGGAGATGCATACATTAATTAGAACACCTTTACATACTAAGATGTAAAAACTTTTAAATTGTGATTTACCATAAATATAAGAGTAGACAAAATGGCATGTTGTTTTATAAGATTAAATAAATTGTTTTCAAAATAAAATAAAGTTATATACTTACTTAGTCTCAAAATAAAGATATCCTAACATTATCTATTTAAAATAATATTAAGTAACACTTAAAAAAAGTAACAAAAGTTTACTGGTAAGTGAATTGAAAATTTATTTTGTTATGACTGATAAAACAGAATTTAATACACCTTAGCAATAATACTCTTATTCCTTCAGATTATTAACTTCAGGATCTTTTCCACTCACCTAACATTGCTTATAAAAATCAGGTTGCAATTTACACTGGAGGATTAATAATAAAGAGCCTTGCAACTTTTTTCAATAATTAGAAATATTGTATTTATAGTTGGATTTACTGAGAATTTCATTTTTGATGACTTTCAGACACTTAGTCAAATATACATTAATTATATCATATTATCTTATATATTACACAAAACAGTGTACTATCTATAGTTTTTATTATCAAAAATAAAATATATACATAGGAATTGTTACATATTGAATAAATGTGTTCCATTCATGCCAGCTTGGCAGCTATTTAAAATAACATATTTATTTCCTAACACTATTCATTTGCTTATAATTTTCAACTTTTGCTAGTTTCAGCATAGCTTATTCAGTACACTTCAAGTAATTGAAAAATGCATGCTAGACTTGAATGGAATTACATATTATGTAGAATTATTCAGTACACAAAGTATACTTACACAGGTTCATTTAATGTATCCTCCTGATCTTTTTCATTGAAAATATTGTCTTCCACTAGTGGTTCGGCTTGTATATCATCTAATTTCTTACATCCTCCACCTATACAGTCTGAATAAAAGGAAAGCACCACTACATCAATCAAAAACCATGCTAATGAAGTTAGGAGAATAACTCTGCAAGTGTGGATTCTTAATTTTCCGTGTAACATTTTTAATAATTTATTCAGTATTACACATCACACGCTAAAGTTTTCCTCAATAAGTATCACAGAATCTGGTATAAAAAATATAAAAAGATTGAAGCCAGAAATTCTTAGGATAAACATTCACTTAAAAATTGTTTTTTCGAGTACTACCAAACAACTTATCAACTAAACAAGAGATCGATTGAATAACTTATTATTTTATTTATTTCAGTTTTCATTTTTCGATTCAAACCTGCATTTTCTTAATAAAAACTAAATTTACACGTCGCACATTCTATTTGCATTCCAATTACCTGACATATGATGTCAATTTTAGTTGTCATTTGACAGAGATGTCATTTGCTACGTTGCTACCATAGAGAAAAAAAGGAATAGAGAGTCGTCGTTCCTGTAGTAACAGTTTGCATCGCGTTGATCGCAGCGCACGAGGATGGAGTGCCAGAACTAAATTTCACCGGTGGGATATTCAAATTTGGTAGTCTAAATTATTATAACTCCAAATTTTAAGTCTGTTTTAAGGTCGAGCACTAGTTCGAATCGAATTGAAAAAAAGGTACTCTCTAGTTATTAGGCTTTTCGATAAATAAGTGTATCTTGTTATATCTCCGAAATTTTTGAATTCTATTCTGTATTTTATGACAACTAAAAATCTTGTCGGATAATGAGCTTCGTGGCTGGTTTTAGTATTTTTTTTTAAAACGAAGAAGTAGTACCACAGTTGTTTTAGTTCTGTGTTTGGTATACTGTGGTCTTTCACTTTCGACATTACAGTTTATCTGTCAAAGTCAAAATACCACGACATTGCTTTTTGTTGCACAACATTACTAAAAACTCCAATTATTTATTATAAAAGCAGCTTGAACTAAGTATTGTGTACAGAATAACATAAGATATTACTATAGATACAGTAAAATGTCGTGTCCTTGGGCAAAAATTGAAAAACCAGAACCAATAAATTTTGAAGAAATTATGTCCGAAGAAGTAGCAAAAGAACTTCAAGCGAAAGAAGAGAAAAAACTTAAATCAATAACTCATAATAAGGAACATTCAATTATAACAAAGGAAACTCTTGAAGATATACCATCAGATATTTTGAAAGCTATTTCAAATGAGTCGTACGATAATGATGAAGTGATCGCAAAGATGCTCCAGATGCAATTTGATAAGGAATATGATGATGATTTAAAAAGAACAGAAGAAAAGTATAATGGGGCTTCAAAAGTTTCGATATCATTTGATAACTATCGAAGAGCTCCTCTCAACGATGGTAGGAATGTTTATATTTATACCTTTTAAATAGGATTGAAAAGCCTGACTGAACTTACATTTCACTCTGCTGTGAAATAGTTTATCCAGTGCAAATACACATATAATTTAATCATATAAAGTTCAAAATATAAAATAATATTAATTTAATAAGCAACTTTGATGGTAGATGTATTCTCTAATATTCTGTAGACTTTTTAAGTGAATCCGAAGATGAAGAAATTGTAGACATCCAAGACAGAAAAGATTGGGATAGATTTGATAGTTTGAAACGAGAAATTGCATCAATACCACCATGTGGTTATAAAATGCAACCAGATGGAAAAATGGTAACAAAACATGATGTTATAATGAGTGGAAGGAAAAATGCTTGCAAATTATTATCATTTCCTCCAGAATTTCATACTGGAGATGGAGAAAATTTTGATTTAAAATTATCAAACAAAGTTTTTAATAGGTATGAATATTTCTGAATCAGAATCTTGTAGTTTTTCTTTTTCAAAAAAACAACTTTTTTTATTCACTTCACTACTGTAATGTTTCTTTGGATATTTATTCTTCTTATAATTGCACTCAGCATACTTCTCTTCTATTTATTTTTGATGCTCCCAATAATTTGTATACAAAGTTAACCTAAAAATATAGAAACTGATTCCACTAATAAAAAATGTCAAAAAGCCAATGGGTAATAGGTATGTGAATTATTTTATTTTAGTTTAAAAATGCATTCTAAACATGAACAAGCAAGAAGACATAAATTTCACGATAAGAAAGAAGATCAAGCCACTGCCGAATTTGGTGTTGATCAGTTTACTCGTCTCTTACTTTATAAAATGATTAACTGTCAACTTTTGGAAAGAGTGAATGGTGTAATTAGCATAGGTAATTTTTTATTGTGAAATCATTTACAGATTATTTGCCAATTGAAATATTTTAGGTAAGGAAGCAGTTATCTTACATGCAGATTCAGATCCTTCCTTTCCATTTGATTCAAATTTACCCAAAGAGTGTGTTATCAAAATTTTTAAAACCACACTTTCCGAATTTAAACAGCGTGACAAGTATATAAAAGATGATCACAGGTTTAAAGATAGACTAGGAAAACAAACTGCAAGGAAGACAGTTCACATTTGGGCTGAAAAAGAAATGGCTAATTTAATGAGATTACAAAGAGCTGGAATTCCCTGTCCTAAAGTTGTCACCTTAAAGAAACACGTGCTAGTTATGTCTTTTATTGGAGTGGACCATAGACCTGCTCCTAAATTAAAAGATGCATCAATGAAAGAAGCTGATTATATTATTGCATATGATCAGGTAAAAAATTAATTCCAAATACATATATTTATCTCATAATTTTTCGATCAATATTGTCAAAATCACTTTTTCTTGAACTTTAACAAACTGTTGCAACTTGTTTCCTTTGCTTTATCATAACATCTGCCATTATCATGAAACTTACTTGACATTTTTTAGGTGACTCAAGGAATGAAAATGTTGTTCGACAAAGCTAATTTAATACATGCTGATTTATCGGAATATAATATTCTGTGGCATGAAGATGAGTGTTACTTTATTGATGTGAGCCAGTCTGTAGAACCCAGTCATGAAAATGCATTCCATTTCCTCTATAGAGACTGTAATAATGTCACCAATGTAAGTTATGTCAAAGAGATTTTATCATGTAAAATATTTTCCTAAATCAATATTTTTTCAAGTTTTTTACAAAGAAAGGCGTCCCAGAGGTATTATCACCTGATGACCTATTCAAGTCTATAACTGGTTGTGATTTTTGTGACAAACTTGCCCTATTGGATTTGCAAGCATCCTTCAAACTTAAACCACACCTAGTGGATAAACCTGGAATTGAACTCAACTATAATTTTGACACTGCCTGGGAAAAATCACAATTAGGAGTAATTCCTGCAGCTGCTGCAGTTTTACCAGATGTTAATTTGAACAAAGTGATACAGGAAGATGGAACTTTGGTTGAATCACCCAAAGCTTAATTTTGTTAGTGGAAAAGAAAATGCAAAAAAACATAAAAATTAAGGAAAACTCAAAAAAATGGAGGATTGTAGACAATACAATTAAAAAATCATGAAATTTGGATCAATGATAGTGTTTTTTGTTATATATATGGAATTGAAGGTGTGGGAATATATTTCATGGGTATATTTATTTTATTTAAAAAATGATTTCTTATACACACCTTAAATTCTGTAATCAGCAGAGTCTATGTAAAGAAAGGTTATGAATAAAAAAAAATTTACAATCTATAATTTTCCAGTGTTTTTTTTTCATTTATTTGTTCGCCTATACTAACATAAAGAGAAAATATATTGAAAATTATTCCACATGTAGATAACCAACGAGTGTTATTGAAAGAAAATCCCTACAAAAATTTGAATTGGACCTTACATTTAGAAGTTATGACGGATATAAAAATGCGATGTGGGCGTCATCAAAAATGGATTTATTTTGGCATATTCGCATTGTGTCCTGTACCGATCATCCCATTGCGTTAAAACTTTGTTTTCAAAATATATTTGATGAGGAAATATTTCAGTTGCGAGCTCTGCAGCGCTTATGTACTATCTGCCACTGCAGTCCTGGATTTATAAATAGGGGCGGCAGATTTCAGAGGATAAAAGTCAAACACGTCCACTGATTCTAGAATGTGTGCATTTTCAGAGTCACATTTCCTCTGATGAAACTGCAGAGTGTAGGGACAGTGAAGCCTGGATCAAACTCACTTCTGTCTCTCAACGTTTTTGAGGAATCAATCTCTGTCTAATGTCTACCCTAACTTGGATATAGCTCTCCGCATTGCAATTTCCACTACAACTACAAATTGCTCAGGGGGAAAGGAGTTTTTCCTATTTAAATCGCGTGAAAAATTATCAGTCTTCATTGTCTCAAGAAAAAGTAAATTCTCTGTCCCTTCTCTATATAGAAGCAGAGATAATGAGCACCATAAACTATGATATTATAGATGATTTTGCTATTAAAAAGGCCCGTAAAAAATTGTATATCTTGTTTCTTTATTACGCTCTCTTTCTAAATGACTAATTCATTGGTTTATT
>CAJUYI010000806.1:136283-168388 GCA_910591695.1 Galerucella pusilla
TAAAGAAGGCCCCTTCACCCTTCACTACAAATGGAAAATTATTATTTTAGAAAGGTATGTACATGGGGCGGCGGAAATAAAGTGGCCTACACTCATAAAAAATATAAATCCGGCACTGTGCCACTGAGTTGACCAAAACAAGAAACATTTTTTGTGAATATTTATAAATAAATCGAAGGAAAATGAGTTATTTATTACTAACCGTTTTATTAATATTCCTGACTTCTGCTAAATATAATCCATAACTGACATGTTAAAATCAACTTTTGGCAGATTCTCTGCACCACCCTCTGAAAATTCTGGCTCCTTATACGATAAGGTGATGAAGACTATCATTATTGACTGAGCACCAAAATAAGGTGCGAGGCTTATAAATGTCTTCACCGCGCCGTGGTGTATAATCAAAGGTTACAGAATAAAAATATAAGATGATTCACTCCTTCGAATTTATCGCGTAAAGCACCGATGCCGCTTGTGACTTGGATGGTACAGTACGTCGCTACGTCCTTACTTGCATTTAATTTGGCATATTATACGGTACGTCGCCCGTCGAGCGCTGTTATTTTAGAACGGTGTTTATTGGTTGTTCCTGTTTTATATTTATGTTGTATTGATTTTTTAAATTTATTAATTAATTGTTGAAATGAGCAAAAAGTCATATTAATATTTTTCTGTTTAATAGCAAAGCTTAAACACTAAATATTTTGTAATATTTGCTAATACAAAATTACGGATTTATTTTTATAATAAGGATGTTATATAAACAAGTACATTTCGCAAGAAAACACAAAAATTCAATTCTATAGCTAATCAAAGGTAAATTGATCAGTTCCTTTTGAACGAATTTAACTAATTTTCTTTTCATCATCCATGTTATCAATTTCCTTTCAAATATTATGACAGTTGCTATACCAGAGTCCGAATATATTTTACTCTCAAATGTATATTGAAAGATTTGAAAAACAATAGATTAATTTTAACACATAAACCAAACATCAAACTTAGCATTTCACAACATTTATAAAATTTTTTAATAAAGGTATCCTGCAGCTGCTTCTCTTTTTACTGTTTTAATCTTGTCAATCCAAAAAATACGCGTTATTTAAAGATCAAAATTTAAGATTTAGTGGCCCTATTATTCTGGTGGTTAATGAGTATATTTAATTGAATTTGTGATAAATATCTGCTAGATTATCAATAAGTATCACAAAATTACTAAGATGCTGGATAAAAACTGTGAATTGATTTATTATAAAAATTCAAGTTTATTTTTTACTTACCTTTTCAAATTCATATCCCGAACATTTTTCGAAATAATTAACATTTAAAAATAAACCTTTTTGATAAAGAATCCTATTAATTTAAATATATATTTTTCTAATTACCCCTGTATAGCTTAAAATAAAATAAGCGAGTCGTAAACATAATTTATGAGAGCGGCGTCCGTTTGGGACAGCAACTTGAATCAAACCGCCCTGGAGTGAAACATCTTATATTTTTATTCAATCTTTGGTATATTATACAATTTTTTCCACTACAAGCCAAATTTAAGATAAAAATTGAAAATGATTGACATTATACACTAATTCAATGCTAAAATATTACTTACCAAAGGATCTTTAATGGGAAATCGATGCATGTGAACTTATTTATTGTTATTATTACAATTTAAACACACAGCAATAAAATACCATTATTTCGATAGTTTATGATCACCAATATTTTAAGTAAAACGAATTAACGAAACCAATTATACGACACCCTAAAATTTCACAAAACGTGGGTTATGCTTTACTTTGAACACATGCACAATCGAAGAAAAAATAAATAGCAGCGGTATTGTATTCACAACACAACACCTTGAGTATAAGAGTTATACTTGGGTACAAAGTGAGCGTTTCTAAAACATTTAATATATTTTCACACTCTACACCACAGCGTTCACAAACGCACCACGAGAAGCGTTTATCCCGTCGTCTGACTGACAAGTATTTCTACACTGTCCGTTTTCGCTCCTCACCTATCCATATATTATGAACGTACTCCTTATTTTCATTCAAATTAGGTAATTTCAAGCAGCAAATATGTTGAAGACAATCTCCTGGGTATACACAATTATGTAGCACAAGTTTTTGTTAAACCTGTATTCTCAAAGTATTTGAATTTATTTAATCATTATGGTGGGATCTTCACCAAGTAAAAGCCTCATCTACTCAATATATACCGCGAAGGAAATCTAATCTCAATAATTCATGTGGTATACAAGACTGAGCATCAGTAACACGTGAGCGAGATTTAGCTAGTAGCAGATGTCTTTCTCTGGTTGTAATTAATATTTTTAAAATTAATTGGGTAAAAAAGGATAAATAAAAAACCATTATTAAAAATATGATAAATTGGAGATGTGGCTAAGTACATTGTTTCCAAAAATATTTAAAAAAATTCAAATGTTTGTATTGTATTTTTTCCAACATTCGTGGAATGTAGAACGTTTACAATTTGTAAACAAATCTACATGAACAGGCGAAAAGAAAAATCTAGCATCCATACAATAACTACAATATAGATATTTGAAATATACAAACTAACCAATAACATTTTTTTCTAAACTATCAAGATATTACTAATAGTTACGGTGAAGGCAAACTATATCACATTCAGTGTTTAAAAAAATAGACTAATTATATTCTCTATCTTTGAATTTTAAGACATGATATTGAAAAGAAATCAAATAATGAAATTTTTTCCTCACTCAAACAAAATTTTTATAACGAGTTATATAAAAATTATTTGGCAATACAAATGAAATTATTAGATTGAAATACTGGATGGTTTAGAAATTCGTGAGTATCTTGAAACAAATATTTTTTCTTGTTGTTTATTCGTAACTTTGAGGTCGAGATAGAAAGTAGAGCAAGCAAATTTAGCAGGAGAAAAAATATGTAGACATGAGAAAACGAGACGCTTGAAAATATATTTTAGAAGTTTCAATAGCTTCATTTTAATTTAGATTACCCGATCTATGTACTTCAACAAACATAATTTCATTTGTTGCCAATATTCTCAAACATGTTATGATCAATTTAATCAAGTTATTCGCCAGCTTTTAATACTGATTAGTGAATTTTGAAATTGGAATTTTAAAAATTCATATATTATTGCTTATAATGACTATTAAATTCTATTGAAAATAGTAAATGGAGGTCCGGATAGGAAAATTTCAATTAGATCGACCATACCACCATTTGGATTAGTTTATTAAGAAACACATCTTAAAATAAAATAGACTTGGATGTCAACAAAGGTCAGTGATATCACAGGAAAAATACGACAGTCTAAAAACTATGTTGATACTTGATCTACTGTTTCATAGTTAGTATATGATGTACCTGGCAGTAGAGGTGATACAGATGTTGGCTCAATGGACCTGTTCAACGGCAGTTGACGTTGTCTCGGTCTCATTATGCCTGTAAAATATAATTTGTTAGTTGTAACATTTTTATAAACTATCTTATTAAACTAAATTAACCTCATCCTCTGACGATTTTAAACAGATTCGCCAGTGGCAGCATATGTTTTCAATTTCCATCTTTGATATTTAGCTTTAATTATATCTTTTAAAAAGTCGAGGCTCAGTTTACATACATGACAAATTCGTTTTAAAATTTCCCTTCCCAAGAGGTAGAAATTTTCAAAAGTTTTGAGTTGGCAACTTGGAGTCCCCCCAATGAATCAAATCATCACCCCATGTGCATAGTTGTCATAATTATCATCAGCGCTGCAATTGGTGGATTTAGTTTGAATCTTCAGAGGAAACAAACTAATAATAAAAAAACAACAAGTATGTAACATGGCTGTTTTCCAGATAGAGTGAAAACAAATTTTCTATTTGAAAATAGAAAGTGAGGTGAGGCTGCCAAAGGACTGTAAATTGAAATAAATATACGTCAATAGGAAGGAATTTTGATGCAATTGACAACAGTTTTTACAGTATTGGATTATCTATTAAATTAAGCGAGATAATGCCTATAAACGATAACTTCGGACACGGTGTATACTTTCCGCCAACAAAACTTTATACCATACCAAAAGTTACTCACTGTTTTATTTACGTTTTGGTTATTTACACACAGTTTTTCTTTTAAATTGCCCTTGTACTTGTTTATTATTTTGTTTGTAATTTAAAATGGCGACGTTAATAATTAACATACAGAAATGGAATTAGAAGTGTTAATATTTGTTGAACAATAAACAGAAATATATGAAAAATGACGGGAAAATCCGTATTAGATACACAAGACTTTATCTTACTCTTCTGAAATAATTTTCTGGGAAATGTTCTCTTTTGACACTCCAACGCTCCACCAATTTTTCCTTATTCGTCGGAGAACCTGTATGGACAAAAAAAGTATAATTACCACAAGGCAAAACTTGTTATTTCTCGAACACTTTCTATGTACAAGTTAAGCTGCAAATAGGATTATCTTGACAAATGTTTACAGACGATGATGATGATGATAAGCAGGATTAAAAAACGTGTAAACAAGAGGCACCAAATACAGATTGCAAAAAACTTCACACAAATACAACAAGGACAATATGAACACTATTTGAAAGAGAGAGACAAGTATTGTTCTATTTGTAGAACGCCATCTACCCAAAAATGGGGGGTGTGTGTATATTGCCCTTTGTACTTTAAACAGTTGTGTAAAGGAGATTGATCTAATTGTGAGTTACAAACAGAACAATTTTATTCTTGTTCCTCCCTTAAAAGTAGTGCTGTTCATATGCTCCTTGTCGTAATCGATTAAACTTTTTCGCAATCTGTATATTCATATTAACCCCTTTAAAGCAATTTTTATGATGTGCAAATTTAAGCGATAAATAAGAATTACTAAATTTTCATATTTATTTAATTTTACTTAAAGTTGAAGAAGAAAAAACAATAAACAGCAATACAAGACAAACATAAAAGTAACTTTGATCTAATCTAAATAATGTGTGTATTTACGCCAAAACCAAATTTGACAATTCTTTGTAACTGGACCTTTTGTCACTATGAGCCTCCTTTTATGTACAGTTTTTATTGTAAAAAAGCAGACCGAATTTTTGTACAAAAAATGAAAATCCGGAACAGTCCTGATAGTCTTTTCCGATTAATATTTTTTATTAACAAAACGTATTAAAACTTACGACCCATACAAGATATGAAAAAATTTTACAAGGATAACTTTTAGCCAATAAAACGTTCTACAAAAAATATCCTACAATATTTATTACTAATTTAACTTTAACCTTGAATAACTTTGAAAAAAGTAAAAATATCAAAAAGTTAAGATCTCTATGTGAGTTATAAAATTCCAAAGCATAAGACAATTTTGTTTCCATGTTATTTAAGTGGAAAATATAATGCTTCTTAATGTAAATATGAAAAATTTTAAGAAAATATTTAAAGAAAAAAAGAAAATAGATTTTTTTAAAAAAGTCCTAATAAACATTCATAATGAGATGAAATTTTAATCAATAAAATTATCACCGCATATATTGTAAAAATAAAAATTTCATTAATGACATTTTTTAAAATCAATTGGCATGTTTGTCAAAATTGGAGGTTAGGTCGAGAGAAATATAAGAAGTGACAGTGATTGAGTGAGTTTGACAAGTGTTTTATCTTCGGATAACGAACCCTAAAATTAATAAACATATTGTAATTGACATTAATAATTTGACTGTGGAAGAACTCAAAGAACTTTTAAAATTAAGAAACTTGGACACAAAAGGAAGTAAACAAACATTAGAAGATAGATTAACTACAGCCATTGAAGATGAAAATACAACAAGACAAGAAAGAGGAGATAGTATCATAAAAGAAGTACGCTATTACACCGAGGAAAAAACGAAAGGAACTGAAGAATTAATGGAAATGAGAACAATTATGTCTGACATAAAGAGCACAAGAGAAGATATGAAGAGCACGAAGGAAGAGATATAAAGTGCAAAGGTAGAAATCAATGAAAAATTTGATAGACAAGAAGAGAAATTCGAAGAGCACTTAACAGAAATGAGAAAACAATTTGAAAAGTATGAGAAAGAACAAGAAGAAAAAATGAATAAATTACAATCAAGCTTAATTCAGGAAAGTACAGATAGAAAACAGGAAATAAAAGATATGGTGAACAAGATGTGTGGAGAAGGAAAAGAACATATAGAAAAGGTAGATAGAAACATTATGAAAACTAATAAAAGGATACAAGATGTAGAACAAGGTATACAATTGAATATATCGATAGCAGAAGAAATGAATCTGAAGACACAGAGATAATTAATAAGGGAAATGGATGTAAAATTACAACAAATTAAAGAAAATAAGAACACACGGGAAATTTTAGAAACGGAAATAAAAGAAGACTTTAAGAAGAAAATGATGGAATTGGAATGTGAAATTCAAAACATGAAGAATAAAGCTCAACAAAACAATAACAATACACAAGGAATCAATTACATTTGCAATCATGGAGAAAGTAGTTTGAAATTTGATGGAGACATACGTAAAATGCATCCAAAGGTTTTTATCAGATGTCTTAAGATCAAATTAAGAGATATGTTTAATATTGAAGATTTGAAGGAAACAATTAGGTCTCATTTGAATAATCAACCATTGCTCTGGTTAACATGTAATGATACAATTATTAATGATTTTAACGATTTTGAAAAATTATTCTTAAAACAGTATTGGGGGGAAACAGAACAAGGTTATGTTAGAGAAAAATTATATTTTGGGAAATTTGATTCTAAAAGTAGCAACATGAGTAACTACGCACTCAATATTCTCTCAAGCTCAATATTTAGAACCCAGAATTGAAAAAAAAAAAAAACAATAAGATGTTGATAATTAGATAATTAGATGTTATAATTAATAGTTTTTAGGAACTTTATAAATTGGGGTAAACTTCTCCAAAAATATTTTGTTTGATTAAATAAAAAAAAATATAGTTTTGAAGAACTTTAGGGAATGTTGGAATCAATTGGCATGTTTGTCAAAATTGGAGGTTGGGTCGAGAGAAATATAAGAAGTGACAGTGATTGAGTGAGTTTGACAAGTGTTTTATCTTCGGATAACGAACCCTAAAATTGATAAACATATTGTAATTATAAGATAGTTATTAAATATAAATTTCACCACAATATATAGCTTTTAAAATATCTAAGCAATTAAAACGAAGTAGAAAAAAGCACTAAATCATAATCAATAAACTATCAAGAGCCACGTGTTGTGCAAAGAACGCTTGTTCACCAGATTCCTCAGGGCATGACATCCCGTTGACGTGCAAGAATCTCTGATTTTTGAGGTTATCTGAAGTGCAATAAATAAAAATCTAAATATCAACATAATCTAAGCATCATCTACTATCTGTTGAATCAACATTACATTCAAGAAGGATGATTCCATTCCGCTATACGCGATGCAGTAGCAGAGATCCCTGTTTAAATGCTTCCATTAAATACAGGAGACGGAGAATCCACCTGCACATAGATTCTTAGACACAATGTTTATATCTTTAGCAAAACATTGGTTGATGTAATAAACTAAAGGAATAAAGCAGACAAAGTACTTTTTCCTATAACTTGAACCAATCGCACTACATATTGAAGACCGTTGATATTTTTGTGTGATATCCCTATCCCTTTCAAATATTTCAGTTTCTTGCAGAATTGTATTCACACAGTGAATTATCTGGTATTTTCGCTATAGCTTAGTGATCAGTTCTCCAATTTTCACATTATATTTTAGAGTTGTGTCCCGCAAGAAAACTATCAACTAGTTCTAATAATGAATTATATTTTCCAGATACTCGTATTACACTAAAACTACAGTTTGTTAAGTTCTATTAAAAGAGGATGAGATTCCTTGTTTGGAAAGTGTGCAAGCCGTTTTTAATCGACATGTATTTGACAATTAAGAAGTAGAGTATAAATATTATAAACTTTTACAGTCACTATATCTGTTGTTCAAACTGTAAGTATATACAGTGTGGAAACCACTTAATGTGGATTGTTTTCTATTCTGTCAGTTGTTGATGTGTTGACAGTTTATACTGAAAAAGTGAAATCTTTGTCAAACACTCTTTCCCTGTCGACATAACAATGAAATATTTAACTGAAACTCACCGAATTGAGATTTTAATGATGATCGGGTACGGGGATAACTGCAGAAGTCAAGTTGAAGTGGAAAACTTATTTAATCACAGAGGTATCCCGAATTGCTTAATATTTCACAAAGTACTGTGTCTAAAATTCATGCAAAATTCAGAGAACTTGGATATGTCAAACCATTGAAAAGAAAACCACACTTCGTTGAAGATGATGTGAAAGTGGATATTTTGTTGGAGAATCCAATTTCAAGTACACGTCAAATTGCACGTGAAAATAATGTTAGTCATACAACTGTTCTAAGATGTCTTCATAAAGAAAAACTTCATCTCTACAAATTAACTTTCGTGCAGGAGTTAACAGAAGACGATCCAGATCGTAGAATGGATTTCTGCTAAAGATTGATGAATAAGTTGAACAGAAATGAGATAGCTCTTGGTACCATTCTTTTTTTTGACGAATCAACATTCACATTGAATGGAGAGGTGAACCGACAGAACTGTAGATATTGGTCAGCAGAGAATCCTAATTGGATGCGTGAGACACATACTCGGTACCCTCAAAAGGTAAACGTTTGGGCCGGTATCATAGGCGACCATATTATTGGTCCTATATTTATAGATGGAAATTTGACAGCTGAAAAATATTTAAATATGTTTAGAAATGAAGTTATTCCTGCGTTGGCAAACTTATATACCAACGCAATAGATCCTAGCTTACCGAATGAAAATGTTTGGTTCCAGCAAGACGGGGCAACACCCCATTATGCTTTAATGGTAAGAACTTGTTTAGATGAAATCTTCCCTAATAAATGGATTGGACGAAGAGGTACTATTGAGTGGCCAGCTAGATCGCCAGCCCTTACGCATTTAGATTTTTTCTGTGGGGTTATCTCAAGAACAAAGTATATATGCAACACAACCAACTAGCATTGTAGACCTCAAAGACAGGATACATACATTATTTAGTTTGTTGAAATCGGTTCATTCAGAGGATTTCAAAAATATGCAAATATACAGGGTGTTTCATTAAAAAAAAAACACCGACTATGGCATACTTGCGTGAATCACCCTGCACATTTAAATTTATGTTGACATAACGCACAACTCAATTCAAAAGTTGATGTGTCTCGGCATTTTTTATAATTTTCTAAAATAATGACACAAAGAATTTTATTCCATAAGTGGTTTCCACACTGTATAAAATTTTAACAAGCTTCTTTTTAACAAATAATGAGAATGTTTACTTACCTATAAAACTGAGTAGTACGGGTAGGAAGATGAGCCCATGAGCAGCTCCGAACAGTACTATTCCCAAATACATTCTGAAGTAGAAAACTTGAAATATCTGGGATTTCGCAAAGTACAATACGATGATACCTCCAAACTTGGTTAAAGTAATTCCCGAAAAAATGGAACTGCCCATTGTAGTTAGAGCATCAGCGGCTCTTTCTACTCTTGTTGTTTTCACTGACATCGAAAACGTGTGGACTAAGTGGGAACAGAACTCTACCGATATACCGACAGCCATAACTAAGTTGACTAGAGAAACTGCATTTAGTGTTATGTGCCACCAGTACATGAGACCTCCCAGATTAACTATGATCATAGTTATTGTAATTATTACTACTAAACTTAAAAATAAGTCAAAGCCCATGAGAATAAAAGTAACCACGAAGATAGCCAGCAAACTTACTCCTGAAAAAACATAATTTTCATTAATTTAAACAGTGTGACTGAATGACTGAATTTAAAAGCATATAATAATACACATAGATTCAAAAGTTTTGCATCACTCTAAATCTCCGAAAAAAAAATGTGTTCATTATAAATGGATCAGAGATAAATCAAATAATTAGTTTCAATAAAAAAAAACGTGTATATTTGTCAAAAATTTTTATTATCCAATAATAAACTTGCTTTAAACATAAAAAGTATTCTTAGAAATTAAATAAATTAAATACAAATTGATTCTTTTTAAAGAAAAGGTTAAGTGAGAACCTGCATGAGAACTTTTAATAAAGAGTATTTCCACCTCTAGAATTTATGCAAGATTGAAGTAGCCTACCCATGCTGTTTACCAAAGTATTGATATTCTGTTGAGGAATATTTCGCCATTCTTCTTAGGCCGCATGAACAAGCTCTTGTACACTCCTGGGTGGATTCCTGCGTGCTGCCACTGCCCTGGCAAGCATCTCCCAAGTATGTTCTATGGGATTCATGTCAGGAGATAGAGCAGGCCAGCTCAAACGATTGATCCCTTCAGTTTCAAGATACTCATTTACAGCTCTGGTCCGATGAGGTCGGGCGTTATCGTCCATAAAAACGAAGGAATTGCCAACAGCTGCGCGCCATAGTCTCACGTGAGGATGTAGAATCTTTCTGAGATACCTATCACCAGTCATCGTTCCCTCCACATGAATTAATTCTGTGCGATCATTTAACATGATACCAGTCCAAAACATAGCACTTCCTCCTCTGAAGGGCGGCCCGGGGCGAGCATGGGCAAGCTGAGCAACTCTCGTTGGATCCTGCCACACACGTATTCGATGGCTATCTTGTACCAAACAAAACCTTGGCAAGGCCGCGTGTTCTTGAGCCCACTGTAGTCGGCGAACTCTGTGCTCAGGTTGTAGTCTGGGCACTCTTATTGGTCGGCGACACCTCAAACCTGTCGCAAGTATTCGTCTTCGTAATGTCGAGATCGATACTTGAACTCCCAGCGCATGTCTCATATCTCTTTGGAGTGCTGGTATTGCCATGGTCGGGTTTCTTCGGATAGTTAAGTGGATATAGTGGTTCTGCCGCTGATTAGTAACACGCCTTCTACCGCTTCGAGGTCTATCACGAAGAGAATTGGTCTGGAGATACCGGTTCCATACACGAGACACATCACTTTGCCAAATGCCAACTCTGTTTGCCACGAACTTTTGAGAATGAAATTCTTCAACTAAAGCCACTATTCTTGCACGGTCAATCTCACTTATGACTAGACGATTCATGTTTGCATTTAAAATCGTAAAAATCAAATGCTTTGAATGTAAAAATGATCGCAGTAAAAATGTTATCTTACAAAAAAAAACTGTAAACATCTGTATATTGCAAAAAATATGGAACATATTGAAATGGTAAACATTGATAAACAAGCCAACAAAAAATTGTTAGCGCAAAAACATTTCTTCGCATCCGAAGAAGGTGATGCAAAACTTTTGAATCTATGTGTATTATTGAATTTGGTGAAGGGTGCCGGGTTTGAACAAAGACGCTTTTTAAAGTAGCTATACAATTACTTACCAATACTAAACAAAGTATCTGGCCACATCGTTAAATACTGTTCATAAAAAACATAAAACACAGAATATGGGAAAACTTCAACACCGATTGTTTTTGTTAGATTCGTGGCAATTGTCCTAGCAGATCTCATACTTTCGAAATAATCCTCTGATGTTTTCAATATTGTGTTATATACCATGAAATAAGAAGCCCCAACAGTGGATCGATTGTTGGAGTTAGTTGTATAATCTACTCCTTGGCCGTAAGCAGCGTGACCTGCTTTGGCACAATCGGCATCTGGATTATCTCGTAAGAAAAATGAAACGTAACGACTGAACTCGTCTGGAGTCGGTCTATTTTCTTTGCCAGCAAATTTAATGTCGCATTCTTCACAATCTACAATAATTGATAATAACATGAATTAACACATCGTAATTGTTGTCGAATTTTTTCATTTGTGTCAGATAGAGGCCAGAATTTATAAAATAACTAACAAGGAACATACGGAATATTTAAACACATAACGAATATAAAAATAATCAATTCAAATGTCTAACATAATTTGAAATACCATCCCTAAAAGTTGAAATAACTTTTGGAAACTTTAGAAATGAATATTTGCTTTAAAACAGATTTCAATATATCCAAACTCATTAACAATAACGATTCAAAATCTGTAAATTAAACAAATCAGGAGTAAATAAATTAACATGTGGTAATGAAAACTGTGACAAAATTTATATCGGTAGAACTGAAATTTTAAAACTAGAACCAGAACACTAACTTATGAAAACAAAAAATCTTATTCTTAGTATAGTCCAGTCGGATCAGCCAAAAAACTATCAAAACATGAATGTGAAAGCAGTAGGTGAGATTTTTGATTGAATCCCTTGAAAATATCATGGTTAATAGTAATCCGTTGCCTCCACCGGTTTTTAGGCTGTGCTAATTGCACAATCACAGTTTATAACTAAAACAACCAAAAATGGGCCTATTTTTCGACATGTTTTCGAATTTTACTCGAAAAGTATGGAATTTATCGTGCATATGTATACAAACAAAGTTATAGAGCGTAAAATTTGCTGTAAAATTCCGTGGTTCAGCATGTGAAAATCCCATTCCCTGTAGCCACAGCGGATGAATAAGTAAAGAAAATTGAAAAAACAGCTCTTTTTCGGGCGCAAAATACTAATGCAATTTATAAGTGAATGTGAATAATTAGTTTTTCTCATAGTACGTTATTTATTCACGAACTGAATGCAACAAACGCAGCTTCGATATCTTATTTAGTTGTTGAGTAATCTAATTGTTAGTAAGCATTAGGTAAAAGAAATAGACATTGTTAGAATAAAGACATATGCCACAAAAAATTGTTTAAACTTACAATAATGTTTTTACACATACTAGAAGGTTACAGCTATCATATGCAATGATTTAATCAACAAATTTTCTCGGTTCAACTGACTCAGACGTTGGTTTAATGAAGTTGTTCAAATTTTACCTTAGTAACAATTAAGATATCTGTGCCGTTTTTTATTTTAATTGAAATCGGAAAAAACCCACTCAAAGGACTTGGAAAAACACAACTTTGGCTTTTTGAGCTTTAAATTCCGACCATTTAATTCCGAGTTAGAATCCCAAACTTGATCAACGACTTGGGTAGTATTCAAATACTCAGTATGCTAAATCCTATTCAGAATACATTTGGCTGGTATTCGACTGAATACTTTTTTTGTCGGTACTCGGTATTCTGGATTCTGAATACTATTTTTGAATCCCAGTATTCGAATACAAAAATTCAACTTAAACTTTTGCAATATCTTGAAGATAAAAGATTAGCTTTGGAGATGCTGAATGATTGCCCTTTAATTAAACAAATATTTTTAAGGTATAACTCCATATCACCATCTTCTGCTTCAGTAGAACGATTGTTTTCTTTAGCGGGTATGATAAATACGCCAAAGCGTCAAAATTTGAGTGACGAACTTTTTGAAATGTTGGTTTTGTTGAAGGCGAACGGGATAGGAAACACTTAATTTTTCTCTTTATATTTAATTCCCTGTGCGTCGTCATATGATATTGATTGGTTCCTATTTTTTTTATTTAAATGAAAAGAATTTTATTCATCATTCAAGTTTTTATTTATGTTTTGTTACCTATAAACTATAAACCAAAGGATTTTATTTTAAGTTTTATTTATTTTGTAGTAAGGCATTTTTAATTTTGCTATAAATTATTATTATTATTCCAAGCACGTTAATAGAAATTGAGTTTAAAGTGCGCATATCTTTCTTTTTAGTTGGAAAATTCGAAAAGTATTCCTCTTTGAATGAATCCAGGTATTCAAATACAGCGTTATTCGAATAATTTTTTTCTTTGTATTCGAATCTTGAGTATTCGAATACAATTAAGAATACATTATTCAGGATTCGGATTCGTATACCAAATTTTAGTATTCGTCCCAAGTCTGCATGCAGGTCCTTCTGCATACTTTCCAGATATTTTTCAACATACCTACCTTTCATAACTTATCAACAATAAAATCAAATAGAAGAGAGAACGTGCGCGGAAGCGGCTCTCGGCGCTGTGATTAAGAGGGGAGGGCATGGCTGAGTATAGCGGCGAGAGCACAGATTACTTTACAGACAATACTTTTCGAGTAACCTGTGGAGGCAATTGATCATCATTAACCATGATATTTTTTTAGGGATTCCATAAAAATCTCGCCTACTGCTCTTACATTCACCTTTAATGCTAACCCGACTGGGCTACTATTGAAATCATTTATTGGCAAACTAACCATTCTCCCTTATTAAACTTATTTACCTAGAAGATAATTCAGGATTCGAATTAAAAATCTTTTTTGTACTTCATTTCCGGTTAAACATTTTCTAATTCTTCCATGAATATCCTTAAAATTCCTTATTAATACACTGCATAAATTAAACATTTTTTTATTGTACCGTCACCCGTTTGATAACGCTTCTTTATTGGTTATACATAGGTTCAAATATAATGAAGATTGAGAAAAATTGTGCCAGCATGGATCTTCGTAATCTATTAAATTCTTTTAATAATGTTATACTGTTCGTAATTTTTTTAAATATACTTATAATCGTTGCATTTTTTTCTCAAGATGTAGGTGGAGGTGTCTAATACTTACCAAAATTATTATGTGGACAAAAACTGTGATCTGCCTGTTTGTATTTGCAACATTTTTCGTTTCCTGCCCAATCGAAATAATCATCCAACCAACTAGAAGGCGATCGAGCTATGTATGTGTATTCTGGAATTTTACTAGCGCTATATAACTGGGATACTAAGGAATCACTCTTACAGTATCTCCCAGCACAAATCAAGTTCTGCGATTCGACATCACTGTAATTCAGTCCACTATTAACAACAAAATATACCGGGGGTCCTGAAAAATTTATTTATATATTTATTTTACACAAAACAGATCAATTATATCTTCTAAATGAATATTTTTATATTTTATAACTTTTCCAAATTGAATAAGGAAAATGAAAGTACAAAAGATCTTTTTTTTTAACAAGAGGGTTCAATAAAACTCAAAGTCCAAACCACAATTTCATTCCCAATGAAACCAAATTGTTGATTGACGTTGAGCGCCAATGAACCAAATAATGAGATTGAATGTCGTTGAAAAAAATGATGGTAATTATTGCAGGTTCTTGCCTAACGAATAAATTAAATTTGGAGATAAACTCAGCCAGTTCGCAGGGCTTTCTTACCTTATTAATCTTAAGAAAATCAAATTTTGGCATAACTAGAAAAACAGAAAAAGCTATTTTAGCGCGCCACTAATTTTCTTTCCTAAAAGAAAATTAGAAAGAAAATCAAATCTAAAGGTCAGCCTACTTTTAATCTGTTTAAAAAAAAAAGAACAAAGTTTCTGTATAATAAATAAAACTAACAAAGTAAAAAAAATGTATATAATTAGTTTTTAAATTTACATAAAAAAGGGTTAGTAGCAAATAAAAAAAATACTTATCAAAAGTACAATTGTTTGAAAATGAAGATGACGTTGATAATGAAGATGATGTTGAGGATGAAGATGGTGTTGATGATGAAGATGTCAATGTATAGTTTGGCAAGTTTATCTGAAGCTATGCGGCGTCGGTGAGAGGCGAGGAAAAACATGGCGCATATCTGTCAAACGTACAAATGGCGTACGGTACCTATTTTACCAAGTAAAACTGAAAATACAAAGGTAACTGACAATACCAACGCCACTGGATAAATCAATATCAGTCAATTGACGAAGTGAGAGGGAAGATCTCACGCACGCGCTTGCCAATAAGAAGTCAGCTGGTCGATACAAATCACCAATTATGTAATTCGGAGGGTGTGGTCATTATGGTTTTCGTGCAACGCTGCCAGAGCTTCAAAAAGCCCATAACAAATTTGGAAAAGTGTTCATCTTTTAATATTCATAAATTGGAAAATAATGTTAATAGAATAAATCCAAGGAAACATTATAAAATTAACGTTCAATCATATTTTTAATATTGTTAATAATAAACAGACCCTTTTCTAATTATCATCACTACATAGTTAGAACCTCAGTTTTGTCATAGGTAGTTAAAAGTGGCAATGTCGAATGTTTTCGACTGCATTCCTTTCACGGTTTCAGATAAACTTGCCAAAGTATAGGTACTACGGATTGTCTACAGGAACCGGTATTTAGGAAGCTTCCTATTAACCAGGAACTGTTTGTCCCACAGGTACTTGTCTGAGGCCTAATATCATCGGGACTAATGTCATCTTCATTATCAACGTCATCTTCATCATGAAACAATTGTATATTTGATAAGTATTTTTTTTTATTCGCTACTAACCCTTTTTTTTGTAATGTAAATTTCATGACTGTGATTATATACATTTTGTTTTACTCAGTTAGTTTTATTTACTATGCAGAAACGTTAAGTACTTTTTTTTCAATTAACAGATTTAAAGTTAGCTGACCTTTAAGTTTGATTTTCTTTCTAATTTTCTTTGAGGAAAGAAAATTAGTGGCGCCCTAAAATTGCTTTCTTTTTTTTTTTTCTAGTTTTGCTTAACTAAATTCTTTTTTTTATATTAATAAGGTAACAAAGCCCTGCGAACTGGCTTAGATTACCTTCAAATTTAATTGGTTAGTTAGGCAAGAACCTGCAATAATTCATGAAATTCAATCTCATTACTTGTTTTATTGGCGCTCAACGTCAATCAGCAATCTGGTTTCTGGTCCACAATTATTGTGGTTTGGAATTTGAGTTTTATTGAACCCTCTTGTTTGGATTTCGTAAAACCACTTTTGAGATATGGATGAGCTCTTGAAGTGATATTTTTTTGATTTATCACACAAATTAGGGTTTATTTTCATGAGATTGAAAACAGTTAGTCAGTTTCTTTTAACTTCATCCTATTTTCTCTTTTGTAATGCCGGCATAATAGTTTGTTCTAACACGGTTTTTCTTTTCATGTCATGCTTGTTCAAATAAATAAAACCTATTGCAACATTTGATGTTTTTTGCTTCTCCTACATCAAACCGCGAAGTGACGATACCGTTTTCAGATTATTACAAATAACTATACATTAAATTACAAAAAATGTAAAATTTAAGAAAAAATGGTTACCTATGCTTAAGTAATCCTTAAGTGATTTGAAATATTTAAGTACAAAACTATCTTCTGGCATCGAAAGTTCTTGGTCAAGGCCGACTTCTATGTGCGGAGCAACAGCTATTGAAGAACATAACCATCCAAAGAATACTATCATAACGATACATCTTACTGGTTTGTTCATAAGTGTAGGTACATAAATGTGTTTAAAAAAGGAATACAACAAGCCGTCACCAGAAGAGGTAGATTCGTTTTTCTTTGAACCGTATATAAAGCAGAATATGTCATATCTATAACAAAAAAATACAAAGAGATTATATGGCTCCAATCACGATTATTAATTATTATTGTAAACTTACCTATTTGCAGACTGTCTGGCGATATCCAAAGCCATCAAACTTACAAAACAAGTAATTTGTAACAAGAAATCAAATAAAAGTGCCATACCAGCATACAATGCAAATGCTTTGACAGCTGGCATATCTGATAAACTTCCTAAGAAAAAGCAGCAACTTTCCGAAACACTAGTTAGCAACATAGATGGACCAACTTGTCCTAAAATTCTACCAATGTGCTGGGCGTGAGTTTCATTCGGTTGTTTAGTATCTCTTTGATGTGTTTGAACTAAAATAAAAATGTTGTCCACTCCAACAGCAAGAACCAAAAACGGGATCACTTCAATAATTATTAGAGTTGCAGGAACCCCAACGAAACCGAATAAACCAACGGAAGATACCACCGATGCTAATACTATTAATACTCCACCAAGTCCTGAAATATTTTATAAACATTAATATTCCAAATCATAATAAACTTCATTACTCACCCAGAGTGATTTTGCTGTCTACTAGAAGTCTAGAACAACTATTTAGTTGTCCCAGAGATATGGAAATATAAGCAAACATGATCATGTAAGAAATGAGAATAGTTGCAACATCAGATTTACTCTCCTTATTAAGTTCGTCTTCAATAGATCTCTCGGAAGTAAAAGCGATATCCATGTTGCTGTGATTCCCTGATGTGAAATTTTTCATAAAAGTAATGAATTCCTCTTCCCATTTCATTGCTGGTGCTAATAAACTTTTGTTGTGGAAATTATTAACTATGAAAGTTAAAATAACTGTATTGGCTTTCTTATAATCTGGATTTTTAGCTAAATTTTCTCCGGGTTCAAGGAAACCACCCATAGCTAAAGCAGGATCGACGGGTCCTCCGTAAGGAGCAAGACAACTGAGATCGTATGGATTTCTGAAAATAAATAAACATTTCGAATGAAAAAAAATTTAGATCCCAACCATTTTTTATGAAGTATTATTACTGTTTCCTGTAATATTGTCGTATTTAATAAAGCGCGTTATCAATAGATATTGCAGAATAATAATTATTCTAAAGCTTTATAAGTTTTGGAATATATTTTTCAACGACAGTTGCTTTTTAGTTGAACGGTTACTGCCTGAAAAATATTTTGGAAACTTATAATGCGTTAGAATAATTATTCTTATTCTGCGGTATCCATTTTTTATCAATTTTCCACCATAAATTCCCTCCTGATTTATTTGGAGTGGCGTGTCAAGTGAACGATTATGGTTTTAAGCAATACTATGGCCCGGTTGTAATTGCATAGTTCAACTGTGGTTCTGCGTTGAACCGAGTTTAAATGCAAATTTTTGTTGTAAGTATGTCAGTCACTACTGATCTGTGGTTCAAATAGAAGTTTACGTGAACGGTCCTCGAAGGGTGTTCAAAGGCGGTTCAAGAGGGATTTGGCATTTGACGTTGAGTTGTTAACCTTAAAAAGTGAGGTTGATAATCTGATAATTCATTATTTCAATCAAAATGAACGAATTATTAGAAGAATTAACCGACGATGAAGATTTTTTACAAATTTTGAATGGTTTTTTACATCCTAGAAGACCGCAAACCTTTAGAAATAGACCCAGTCATTTTGAAATATGGTCTGATATTGAATTTAAATGTAGATTTCGATTAGAAAAACGAGCTGTGAGATTTGTAATCGATGTAGTTGAAATCGCAATGTTAAATCAAATTCAACAGCACGGTTAAAAATCGTATTCTGAACCACCCGATGTAAAAAAATTATTGAGAGCGCAATATTACATCGTAGCTAACTTCACTAATATTATGTTGTGTAGTAGAATTTACCTAATTTTCAAGTTATTGGTCCGATTATGTAAAGCAAGAGGTGAAGGAACCAGAAGGAAGAAGACTTTTTTAGAGGAATTATTTATTTATCATTTTTATTTAAAATATGGATGGCGTTTGCATTTCCTGGATTTTTCAAATGTGGCTCTGAGTATAAAATTAATTTCTTTATTTAGCCTGAAATAGGCAATAAAAAGGTCTTACGGTATATCAAACGGATTTTTCTTCCTATACGCATATAATTCCTAAAAAATGTTTCAATTTATACTCTTAAATTTGGCTTATTTTTTTGTTTCGATATTGCTAATTTTCACCGTCCCGAAAATGGGATGATATTGATGTTCATTTTGACTCATTTCATGAAAATCTACAATTCCACTACAATTCCACAGTGTCAAAACATCTCGTAACATCTCTCGACCTTGAAGGACATGGACATTAAAATTTCAGATGAAAAGCGCAGTTCAGTGCAACCAACGTGACCTGAACGGCGTTCAACCAAACTAATGTTGATCTTGCACTCTACAACGAAAACCAAAATGAACTCGGTTCAAAGTTGACTGGCAGTTCAGTTAAACTAACGTTCACCTGTGACATCTACAACCGGCCCTAAGTCATTTTGTGAGATTTTAACTTATATAATCCTATCAACGAAAAATAGCAATAAACTAAATAAACGTTCAAACCATGGATGTTTTAGAAGAATTAACTGATGATGAAGACTTCTTATAGCTGAAGGTGCGAATTCACCAAAAAAGCGAGCACGAGCAAACATTCGTGTAAGTTTGCTTGACATATTGATATTTCGTCCAAAACAGAGCGAATATGTTCAAGTTCGGAGTTGATCCATCTACTTTGTGCGAGCGCGGTAAATATGGCTGACTATCAAAAATTATTGTTAGCTAGTGCTGCTTTCGTTGTATTGAATTTATTGAAAAAGAAAAAAAAGAAAGAAACGATTTTGGCAAGCAACTGTATTTAAAAACCGACACATTTATAGTGGCGAGATTTAACAGTAGAACAGGATTACGGAATGTTCCAGAATTTTTGCCGAATGTCCCCTGACGATTTTAAAACTTTGCTAGAACTGGTGGATCCAAAAATAATGGAAAATGATACACACTACAGAAGAGCTATTCCTGCGGCAGAAAGACTTGCTGTAACCTTAAGATTTCTTGCAACGGGCGACTCATATTGCTTTTTGCTTTTTAAAATATCTAAACAAGTTATATCCAAAATAATACCAGAAGTTTGTAAAGCCTTCAGTCACGTAGCTATAGCTTTTTCATGTGAGGGGTTTAGGTTTTTTTCATCTGATACATACATATAATTTCGTGCTTATTTTTTGTATTTTGTTTTTAATAAATTGTTCTGTTTGACCTGTTTTCAGCAACAATATCTCAATCCATATAATGATGGAGTCTAGTTATGCGCTGAATGATAATAATCAAAAAGAATAATGAATACACCACAAGGAACATACAGGATGTTATAAAAACTTACGTTGCACACTTGACGAATTGATCCAAATATGTATCCACATATCCTGCTGGATCTTTAGTACGTTTATTGAAAGTTTTAATATTGTTCTGGTAGTATCCCCAAATACTTTGAACAATACATTCGGATAGTTTAGTAACATTTGCATCTACTTGTTTTAACGGTGCAAAACATATTTGATCGAAACTATATGAAGTACCTTCACCAATAGATTGGATTTTTTCTTGTAGATCAAGAACAGATTTTAAAAAATCTGCATTAAAAGCAGGTCCGAATGTAAGAACTCCGTCTGAAGTATTATGATGTGTATTCGATATGTTTACAGCTCTGATAATAACTTGCTCGGTACGATAAAAAGGCTGAAAGTGACTGTCGAAGAATTCTTTTTCGATGCGACTTCGTGATGTTGGCGATGCCCATAATTCAACAGGATCTGTAATAATCTAAAACAAATGGAATTCTAAAGACAAAACATACTGCATAGGGAAGGAATATAGAAGTTTATACTCTCTTTGATTTTCTAAATATGAAAGTTTAGAACTCTTAGCCTTTAGGTTAAATTTTAAATTACATATTTTTTTGGAAAAGTAATGGCATGATGGAAAGAACATTTCGAAAAAATATTAAAATGATCTCAAACTTCCAATTGAAAGAAGTAAAAATGGCAGCAAGTGGGTTAAAAAGAGGGAAATCAACGGGTTATGATGGAAGTGGAGCAGAAACGTTTTTAATTGAAGGAAAATACAGTTAGGGGGCGTTCATTAATTACGTGAGGCGTTTTTGAGAATTTTTCGAGATATCGTAAGATTTTCCTCAACCCCCCCCCCGCCCCTAATCTCACGCGACACTCAACTTCTATTTGGACCGTGAACGTTATGGATTATTGAGAAAAAAAACTTGTTCTATTACTTTTATTGAAGACTAGCAAAGACTATTATTTGTGAAATTATCCTAGAAATAATTTTTCACGCAATTTCACACCGTTTTATGCGAGAAAAATTAGTATGTGATATTTTCCTTGACCACCCCACGGTGAGATTTGGAAAGATTTAGCTTGATCCCCCCTAGAACACCTCACGTAATTAATGGTCGCCCTATCTGAGAAACAAAGCAGCGCCACAAAAAAAAAACCAAAAGATTAAGCAATAGGAATCATAAGAAAAATGGTAAACAAGACTGTGATAGATACAGAGAAATTACACTATTAAGCCAGTTCACTCGTAAAACGAATTTTTTTTAAGAATAAATTTGAATATGAGTTTAATATAAGTGTTATTTATGTACCTAACAAAAATTAAATATTTTTATCGTCTGTGAAACAAGATAATAACAATTAAAATGTGCATAATTATCATTGTCGATATCTATCATGTATGAAAGCCTTGCATTCATTTAGGAATATCTTCAAAACTATTCTTACAGGGTGTGTAAAAAGTAGAGGAAAAAATTGTTTTCTCTTCTCCCCTGTATATACGGTGAGTACTAAATGTACAGTATTTTATCTAAAAGTTGCTAAAAATTCGAATAAATCAGCCTTCCCATTTGAAAGTTATAGCATTTTTAAATAAATCATTGTTTTGAACGGATCGAATTTTAAGTCGGTAAGTGTATAAACTACATTAAATCTAGCGAGAAGAAATAAATCCAGAGCAGAAGAGAACAGCATGTAAAATAAAAATAAACAATAGGCTAATTTTACTTACAATAATAGAACATTTCAACATTTTTTTACATACAAATCAGTAATATTTACCTTCAATTGCTTAATTCCCACCGCAAAAGTAACAACCACACACGTTCCCAAGAATAGAATTAATAATGGTCTCTGAGCGCAAAAAGTACCCCATTTTTCAAATATATTTTGTAAAAATGCGTCGGTGTTGATGCCCATTTTTTCTATAAAAGGCAATGCTTTAGAAGAAGACCGTGCTTCTGATTCTTGACTCTGTTCGGAAGACGAAGAACCTGCAAATGACAAATAAATCTTGATAATTCAATACTTTTTTTAAATGTTGGTATTAATTATCTCGTGTAAAAATTGTATTCGTACTTGGGGTTTGTAGAGGACTTTCTTCGCCGTCTCCCAAAACGTGATGTCGTGGTGATTTACGAACCACTGTCGACAAAACTTCCGAGTCAGTTATCATCACTGAAATCATTAAATAAATTACTGTTTGGTTTGACTATTCAAAATAAGTAAACATTGTGAATATTTACAACCCGGGTATCTAAACTCTTTTCTCATTGGTAGGAGCCTTTCTGCAGCTAACCTCTCGTCCCTAATAGCTGTAGAATTTTGTCAAGGTCGTGTAGGTTATTTTTTGATATTTCAATGCGGAATGATAAATAATCGGGATATAATTTATTAATATGAAATTCGCTTTTCATTGGAATTGTACCAGTTGAATAAGATACAATTTTCCCTTATTAATTAAAACGTAATAAACTAAATGATTACTTATAAATAACTTACCTAGATTAATCGTGTTAAAGCACAATAGAATAGAAATTAGGAACATAATGGTACCAACAATAAAAACAATCATCATTATGAAAGCATAACCATCCATTCCGGCGATCGTGAATGGTTGTGCTGGTGGAGGTAGCGGGGGCGGCACGGGACAACTTGCTTCACAATCCACACAGCTACAAGCCGGTGAAACACCCTACAATATATAGATTTAAAAAAATTTATATTCTGATTTAATTTTCATCCTACTCACGTCAAGTGATTTGCTGCATGGAGTTACAGTAGATGATAGTGGAGTAAAATCAGTTACAGTAGTCGAACTGTTAATAAAATTTATACGAAATGGTACCAAAGGTGTCTCGGGATCTCCCATGGTATCGAACCATTTTTGTGCGGTACATCTGAAAGAACCCCACGCACCGCACATCATTTCTATTGCCTGTAAAAAATATTGATTATTAATAATTTGTTTTCAAGTTTTGTATAAAAAAAGACACTAATGGTTGTTGTTAAATTTATCACCACATCCTTAAGGCTTCCATAAACAATGTAACCGACGTGCTGAGCTTTTGGGACTATGGTTTTGATTTCAAGAGTGTATTTGAAATTTATGTTTAAAGCCATCTTCACATTTATGCACAACATGAATTTTTAAATTCAACTATACATCAAAATGTCAGCCACAGTATAGCAAGAAGAGTGCGATATATGTTAATTTCCTATATGGTCATAGGAAAAACATATTTTACATATCATATCGTAGGGTACACTGGAGCAGTTTAAAAAATCATTAGTTACTGAGATCCAGAGATAACATATTCATGTTCACTTGAATCAGGTCTCTCTGTCTCAATAAATAAACGATAAGTAAATGTCAGCCTGAGGTCAGTGCACAGAAACACAAATGTTGCCTTTTGCTGAGCTGTTACAAATTTCACAGGTACTGCAAATTAGATGGTCCAACAAAGCAGTTGTGGACTTGTTTTAGATTTCCACAAATACTTATCCATGATTGTCTGTTGGTACAAACATGTTTTCTCCTTTTTATTGTGTAGATAAACACATAATATATTGAAATAGCAAATGAAAACTGATAACATCAGTTGGTGGTAAAGTCACGAACCCTTTTAAAAGAATAACTTCATTGGATAATAAACACCAATCCAACCTATTCTTGCAAGATTATTTACCATTACACGAAACACGCTACCCTTAATTGCCGAATCCCAAGGGTAATAACCTATTGGAATTATACAGAAAAAACATGTATGGATAAAATGTCTACTAAGGCTGGAAAATGATTCGCTATTTTGATTGTAAATGTTAAAATTTGTTGAATCAATTGAAAGAAAATAATTTGGAAATTTTTTTTATCAATGCATAAACAGTGGAATTTTTATAATCAAGTAAAAGTCTGTTAAATACAGGATGTTATTGAAAACTACACCATTTTTAAACGGAGTAAATAAAAACAAGAATTTTATCAAGGTTTTCAACAACAAACAGAATGTGAAAATTTACTGAAAATGGCATGAAAACAATACTGCAATAGCAATGTTATTATCTCTAGAGAAAGTTGCTTTAAAGAATAACTCACCTTTCCTCCAGATGATGGCATACTGACTTCCTTACAGGAGTCATAAATGTTCTCCATGTAAGTACTATTTAAGTGAACATCCACAGCAGTAATATATGTTTTATTTGTTTCATTATCGATATCCGTTCCAGAAATTTTCATGAATTTTGACTGGTTTGGGGCACATGTTGTATAACAAAATGTCGCTACAATATTGTTTAAACAAGACGGACATCGGCCCATTAATGATTGAAGACGGAATAAATTTTCATTTAGAGTAACAACCTAAAACAAATAAAATTATTGATATTAAGATATATTTTATAATCATTATTTTTATTAAAAATTCTGAAAAAGAGTATCTACAAGACCTAATTATGTTAGAGTTTTTTTATTTGGGATTTCAGTTATCGTAAAGAATTTCAAAGGTTGTGGGAACTGTTAAAAGATCAATGAACCATAATGAAAAAGAGAACTTGTTATAAGTGTAACTAATGTTAATGTGATGACCTTGAATTGTATTACAAATTGTATGCAGGTTAATTTTAATCCATTATATCAATTTGAAATGCATTTGAAAACCATTATTTCACAATATTCGAATTTATAAAACAATTTTATGCGCGCCATTGGGCGGCTTTTTCCTTCAAAGGAATTAAAAATTATGGTTCATCACATTAACAATAGTTACACTATACTTGATAAATTAGATAAATCACTGAAAGTTGGTCAAATGAGGAAAATTCAGGAAGAGAGATAAAGGGGGAGGTGGGAATAGGGGAACGAGAGAGCGGAGAAATAAAAAACAAGCACAGTGAAAATGGAATTAACAGAAGAGTATATTACATGATGTGTATTATTCATTGTTTTAGTGTATTCATGTAATCAATATTTATAACACTTAAATTGCACATTATCAACCATTGAACATGCATGTTTAATATTAAAAATATCAGAAGTATACTTTTAAACATGTTAAATGTTGTGTTTCAGTCACTCAGGTGACCATAATTACACCATGAAAGTCATGGTTCACAAAGCTGTATTTTTAAATTAAATCTCCATCATCCATAAAAAAAAAAAATTCGAAGAATATGTAAAACAATATTCTGTTTCCAACTTTTTTTGGAAATAATATTATACTCTATAATATACTACATCTGAAATATTTTACTTTACCTGATCGTCAGAACAACAAACAGTATCTGGTGATAAGAAAGGACAGCGATTTCTAAGAATATTAATGGAGGTACTATTAGTTAACGATTTGGGAGGTCCCTTGTAAGGACAATTTTTCTTATATTCATCCTCATGGTTGTAGCATTCTCCATACCAAACACAATGGGCATTTGGATCAGGTTTACTTGTAGTAGAAGCGGTGGGCGCTACACTAGAGACCTAGAACAACCATAATATAATAATACTGTTTACTCTAAATATACTATTTAATAATAATAACTTCATCAAATTCATTCATGTGTAAAATGCCTATTGTTATGTTTCAGTTTCACAAATTCAACAATGGACAAAAGTCCAAAAGTAGTATCAAATGACATAATGATAATATATCAGACGCCCTTATCATGAGAACTCAAGTTTTGAATAATATAATATTAAAATTCTCAAAATTAACACTTATGAAATAGGGATTTCCAAAACTTCCAAACTTCTAAGAAGAGAGTATAATCTTAAAGTGTTATCAACGAAGTGTAATATAGTCTGTTTGTTATTGTCTGACAGCACGCGAAAAGGTCACAGATGCCAGTCAGGTAGTAAACCATAAGCGTCACCGTTCATCTAAGGAATTTATTTACTAGGGAGAGGAAAAATGAAAATATATCTCCAATTAAAAAGTCAACTGGAAGAAAACCACTTGACCTTGATGAACATAATATGCAAAATACAATAAGACGAAAAGTACACGAATTATATTTTAAAAAAGAGATCCCAACCTTAGACATAATTCTAAGAATGGTAAAGGAGGACGAGAATTTGCCTGACAGGGCGAAAAACTTTGTGGAAAATATTACACAAATTAAATTTTACTTGGGAGAAGCAAAGTCGCAAATCAGTGCTAATCGACAACGAGCAAAACTATGTTGGAGACGACAGTATTTACGAGATATCTGAAAATACAGACAGGAGGGAAGACAAATCTATAATCTAGATGAGACATGGCTCAATGAAGGACATTCAGTGAAAAAAATATGGCAGGACAAAAGTATTAAAACCAGACGTCAAGCTTTCATAGAAGGTTTATCTACTGGACTGAAAACTCCTATCGGTAAAGGTCGCCGACTAATAATAACGCATATTGGATGCAATCAAGGGTTCGTTGAAGGTGGTTTACTGGAGTTTCAGTCAACATCAACCAAAGACTATCATGAAGAAATGACTGCAGATGTTTTTGAAGAGTTTTTTACACAAATGGTCGAATTAATTCCAAATAATGCTGTAATCGTATTGGCAATGCCACTTATCATTCGCGATTAACAGAAAATCTTCCATCTACCTCTTGGAGAAAAGCTGATATTAGAAACTGGTTAATCGTAAAAGATATACCATTTGAAGATGATATGTTGAAAAAAGAACTTTTAAAGGTTACTTCAGATCACAAGCTGCAATTCAAAAAGTTTTTTATTGATGAAATAGCCAAGAATCGTGGGATAACAGTACTTCGTTTGCCGCCATACCATTGTGAATTAAATGCGATAGAGTTAATATGGGCCCAAATGAAAGATTATGTAGCTAGACATAATAAAACATTTATTACATTTATAGATAACCAATACAGACACCTACTTGTTTTGCATTAGAATTTTAGTATTTACTTGTAAAATTCTTAGGATCACTCTGTAAAAGATTAATTTCTATTTGAATATTTAATGAGGCTACTGTGCTGTCGGACATTAAGAAATAGAGTATAGATGCATTTTGTATTTTATAATAGTTTAATCCTTTATCTTCAAAAATAACAGTTGACGGATATAGGTAGTATTTTGAAACATTAGTTATACAACTATATTTTTTTAAACAAACGTTTTTGACATTATTCAAAAACTGATTTCAGTTTCGTTATTTTTTAGTAAGCTTATATTTATAATTTAGCATTATTTGTGAGGAATACTTAATCACTCTTTTAAGCACTATAGGTTTGAAGAAATATTTGGGTATTTCCTCCGCTTATCTATTAGCGTTGATCACAGCGTTGATTAGAAAGATTTTAGCAAATCACGTGATATACAGCACTGACACATTTTATTGAGTATAGTAAGCTTTGGTTTACAGAATTCGCATTATTCAAAAGCAAAATTGAATAAACGACACAGTTCCAAAATGAAATAATCAATAGTGATTCAAGAATATTTTATGGGTAACAATTATGTTGAAAATTGTCACAACTAGATAAGATAGAAGACTAGATAGAAGATAAGAAAATTTTCATTTAGGTACTATAGGCGTTGGATAAAATATTTTGAAAGGGGTTCATTTAATTGTGTTTTCACTTTTGTAGCGTTGTCCATGATAATTAGAGCGCGGATTGATAGCTATTATGCCATAAGTAATTTTTGATGGCAGATGTATTTATCACATATATGCATGAATTTTAATAAGAGGATTCACAGGGTCAATTTGTTTTTGTGCCATTATGCCTATTTTCAGTTTTAATGCATTTATTTTTTTTGTGCTAGTTTTATGCATATTTCAACAATTAGTGGTGTATTTGGTGCTAATTTTGTACATTTACTTCTCGGTATGTCAGTTTTTAATATACATATTTGTCAATTTCCGATTAATTTACTTTATATTATAACGTGACAACATCGTACTAGCTACTGTAAGCTAACGTCTTGTACCGAAATTACTGCACTGCTTGGAGCATTGTTTCTTATATCAATACATATTTTATACCTTTTTTGGTGTTAAAAAAGTTATTTGACAACTAAGTGCTTTAATAAACAAGACTATTTTTTTATTATGTATAAAATAAAAGTGGTTTAATCCGATAAACTGACGTTTTTCTGCTTGCGGTCCTCAGTGCCGCAACGCGCCCGCTCACAGAACTATAGGAGACGCGCCCGCCGCAGGGTTAAAGGAAAAAAGATCTTACGATAGATGCAGCTATTGTTCCTAAATTTAAATATGTACCAATTACCAGCGTGGATGCTGAACGAGGTTTTTCTCATTTAAAATGTGTGCTGAGTGATAGAAGAATGGGATTTACTGTTGAAAATTTAGAAAAACAATTAGTTATTGGTTTATTCAAAGACGAGTAGTTTGTAATGTTTAAAATTTCATTCGTTCCTATTATTTCGTGTTTTTCTGTTTTTTTTAGGAAAAAGTAGTTTCTTTATTTACATTATCTTATGACGAAATGACTTTTATTTTTATGTTTTTTTGTAAAACTGTGTGTTATATTGATAAAGATGTTCGTTTTTATAAATTACTTTTCCTTGCTTTTTTTAAAATTTCATGCATATTTATGAGCTTATTTTCAGAAAATTTTGAGCGTTTTTAAGCGCCTATTTTAAGTTTTTTTATGCTTAAAAATCCATGCTCTAATGATAATTATTGGAACTTTAGTCCTTTACGTTGCTTCGTTATGTGCCTTGCATGCTTGCGTGCGTGTGCTCTCTCCTGAGTCTCTCTCTCGTTTACGAAGCAGCGATTCATATGCTTCGGCCGGGAATTGAGCCCGGGCCGCCCGCGTGGTAGGCAAGTATTCTACCACTGAACCACCGATGCTATATTAAAATTCTATACAAAGCTGGTATTCGCAGTGCTGGTGATCTACTTGAATTTGTTCGGATAAATTTTTACAATTATTATTTCCATAGTTTTTTTGCGCGATTGATCTTTTTTGTTTATTTACAGCATCGGTTGTCAGGACGGTAGGTTGTGTTTACTGGTTTCTAAGTTCAACACGTCGGTAAGTGATTTACTATATTTTTTCTACGACCCACTTAAGAAAAAATGTAGAAAATAAAAATTTTTAAAAACTGTAATATAACTTCAAATTGAAAATTTAACAATTCAATTTTATGTTTCCACTAATTTTTTTGTGGTAAACGTACAGTTCTTGAATGTCCAATTTGTATAATGCTACGGTTTCCCTTTTTAAATATACGATGCTGTTATAAGTAGATGTTGCCAGTCGGACTCCCTCATGAAGGGTACCGTACCATTATCTATAATAATGAATATTCTGCTAAATATTTCAAACGTCTACCTGTTGTCGTTATTAATATCAAGCAGAATAATTATTTAAAAATAAAATTAACAATAAAAAAAACTTCTTCACGAGGAATCGAACCCGGGTCTACCGCGTGAGAGTCTGGTTTGCTTACTATTCGACCACCGAGGAATATTAAAATTGTTTATCTATAACGTCAAAGGTATTACATAATTTTTGCTTAAAAGGAACTAAAGTTCCTACCGTGTGTCCCTCGACTCGTTCTACCTTTTTTTAATGCAGTGTGTTAAACACTCCATAATATTAGTTTGAATTTTAACCTTCTATACAAATTTTATCGTACGCCCATGGGGGGTGCAAATTTGTATCGCATGCATACGATAGCTGGGAATTTCTACAAATAAATCAATTCCTTATGAAAATGTTATTGCATGCCTTGACAAAAGGAAATTTGTATAAATAAATTAACCCCTAATAAATATTTTAGCGTGCGCCCATGCTGGATGGAAATATTCGCAAATAAATGAATTTTTTTTTATCGACAGTATACTAACAGAAAATGAAAAGAATATATTATATTATACTAATAAGCTGGATTAATAACAGATATGCATGAATCTACTGTGGAAAATAGGAATGTTTATGACTAACTTTTAAGTATCGTAAAACTTTTATTGGGTTTTGGCCAATTTTCAATAGATAGGTACAAGTGCAAAATATATTTTTTAAGCGATTTCATTTATATTTTGATAATTAAATTTGAAAGCAACGATAGTGTACAATTTTTTAATAAATATAAATTGTCCAAAACTGCTAATATAAGTTTCAAAGAAAACAAAGTAACAAAAGTTATCTGAATAAATATTTGAATTGACTAAGGTATATGCAAATATACAGAGGGTCTCAACGAAAATAACGCACTTACTATACAGTGTGGAAACCACCTATGGAATAAAATTCTTTGTCATTAATTTAGATAATTATAAAAAATGCCGAGACACGTCAACTTTTGAATTGAGTTTTGCGTTATGTAAACATAAATGTAAATATACAGGGTGATTCACGCAAGTATGCCATAGTCGGTGTTATTTTTTTTACGAAACACCCTGTATATTTGCATATTTTTGAAATCCTCTTAATAAACCGATTCCAACAAACTAAATAATGTATGGTCAATTATGAATTATACAGGGTGAAATTTTTATATTTACAGTTATTAAACACATACATAAAATACCTGATGTATTTGATTTTAATACATTAAAATAAATGCTCAAAATGTTCTCCACCTACTTGTTGGCAATAGCACAGTCTCCCATAGAACTCCTCCTCAACTTTGTTTAAAGTTTGAGGTGAAATATTCCGTATTTCTGTAGTTATCCTGTCTTTGAGGTCTACAATGCTAGTTGGTTGTGTTGCATATACTTTGTTCTTGAGATAACCCCACAGAAAAAAATCTAACGGCGTAAGGTCTGGCGATCTGGCTGGCCAATACATTTATTGGGGAAGATTTCATCTAAATAAATTCTTACCATTAAAGCATAATGGGGTGTTGCCCCGTCTTGCTGGAACCAAACATTTTCATTCGGTAAGCTAAACATTTTCATTCGGTAAGCTAGGATCTATTGCGTTGGGATATAAGTTTGCCAACGCATGAATAACTTCATTTCTAAGCATATTTAAATATTTCAGCTGTCAAATTTCCATCTATAAATATAGGACCAATAATATGGTCGCCTATAATACCGGCCCAAACGTTCACCTTTTGAGGGTACTGAGTATGTGTCTCACGCATCCAATTATGATTCTCTGCTGACCAATATCTACAGTTCTGTCGGTTTACCTCTCCATTCAATGTGAATGTTGATTCGTCAGAAAAAAGAATTTTACCAAGAGCTATCTCATTTCTGTTCAGCTTATTCATCAATCTTTCGCAGAAATCCATTCTACGATCTGCTGGAACGTCTTCTGTTAACTCCTGCACAAAAGTTAATTTGTAGGGATGAAGTTTTTCTTTATGAAGACATCTTAGAACAGTTGTATGACTAACATTATTTTCACGGGGAATTTGACGTGTACTTGAAGTTGGATTCTCTTCGACACTTAACAAAATATCCACTTTCACATCATCTTCAACGAAGTGTGGTTTTC
>CAJUYI010000806.1:173388-191688 GCA_910591695.1 Galerucella pusilla
AAAATTGAATAAACGACACAGTTCCAAAATGAAATAATCAATAGTGATTCAAGAATATTTTATGGGTAACAATTATGTTGAAAATTGTCACAACTAGATAAGATAGAAGACTAGATAGAAGATAAGAAAATTTTCATTTAGGTACTATAGGCGTTGGATAAAATATTTTGAAAGGGGTTCATTTAATTGTGTTTTCACTTTTGTAGCGTTGTCCATGATAATTAGAGCGCGGATTGATAGCTATTATGCCATAAGTAATTTTTGATGGCAGATGTATTTATCACATATATGCATGAATTTTAATAAGAGGATTCACAGGGTCAATTTGTTTTTGTGCCATTATGCCTATTTTCAGTTTTAATGCATTTATTTTTTTTGTGCTAGTTTTATGCATATTTCAACAATTAGTGGTGTATTTGGTGCTAATTTTGTACATTTACTTCTCGGTATGTCAGTTTTTAATATACATATTTGTCAATTTCCGATTAATTTACTTTATATTATAACGTGACAACATCGTACTAGCGTTACCCAGCACATGGCCGATTGTGTATACCCTCGGCTTTAAACCAAATAGCAAATGTTATTAAAGGAAAAAAGATCTTACGATAGATGCAGCTATTGTTCCTAAATTTAAATATGTACCAATTACCAGCGTGGATGCTGAACGAGGTTTTTCTCATTTAAAATGTGTGCTGAGTGATAGAAGAATGGGATTTACTGTTGACAATTTAGAAAAACAATTAGTTATTGGTTTATTCAAAGACGAGTAGTTTGTAATGTTTAAAATTTCATTCGTTCCTATTATTTCGTGTATTTTTGCAAGAAGTTTCTGTTTTTTTAGGAAAAAGTAGTTTCTTTATTTACATTATCTTATGACGAAATGACTTTTATTTTTATGTTTTTTTTGTAAAACTGTGTTATATTGATAAAGATGTTCGTTTTTATAAATTACTTTTCCTTGCTTTTTTTAAAATTTCATGCATATTTATGAGCTTATTTTCAGAAAATTTTGAGCGTTTTTAAGCGCCTATTTTCAGTTTTTTTATGCTTAAAAATCCATGCTCTAATGATAATTATTGGAACTTTAGTCCTTTACGTCAGGTTATGTTTGAGCGACCGGGGGTCGCGACGCAAAAGATCTGACCGTTACGTTACGTTGCTTCGTTATGTGCCTTGCATGCTTGCGTGCGTGTGCTCTCTCCTGAGTCTCTTTCTCGTTTACGAAGCAGCGATTCATATGCTTCGGCCGGGAATTGAGCCCGGGCCGCCCGCGTGGTAGGCAAGTATTCTACCACTGAACCACCGATGCTATGTTAAAATTCTATACAAAGCTGGTATTCGCAGTGCTGGTGATCTACTTGAATTTGTTCGGATACATTTTTACTATTATTTCCATAATTTTTTTTGCGCGATTGATCTTTTTTGTTTATTTACAGCATCGGTTGTCAGGACGGTAGGTTGTGTTTACTGGTTTCTAAGTTCAACACGTCGGTAAGTGATTTACTTACCGTTCAGTCGTCGAAAAGTAATAAATAGCATAAAAACAATTTCACCAAAATGCAAAATATATTTTAAACTGGTCGAGAAGAATAAATGTCACTTTTGACATTATTTTATTCGGAATTTATTTCAATACGATCGCGCAAAAATGGTATAAGCATCTCGAACGTTAAGGGTAATTACAACGTTTGCATGTAGATTCCTCTCGTAAAATTGGACAAAATGATATGAGGATTAAGGGGTCTAGCATATTTACTTTCCGAAATACAGGGTGTTGAAATTTTGAAAACTTGAATGTTTTAATTCGATAACTTTAAAATGGATGGATAAATTGATTTGACATTTGGCAGGTTGTTTTTAAATGTAAAAGGGCATATATTTTGATAGAAATAGTAGTTTGTGCAACTAGTGTGGATATGATGGCCATATCGCACGAGAACGAAGTTTGCTCAATCGTTCAAGTGCGATATGGACAATCCACACGAGTCGAACAGCATATTTTTTCTACGACCCACTTAAGAAAAAATGTAGAAAATAAAAATTTCTATAAACTGTAATATAACTTCAAATTGAAAATTTAACATTTCAATTTTATGTTTCCACTAATTTTTTTGTGGTAAACGTACAGTTCTTGAATGTCCAATTTGTATAATGCTACGGTTTCCCTTTTTAAATATACGATGCTGTTTCTGCTAAATATTTCAAACGTCTACCTGTTGTCGTTACTAATATCAAGCAGAATAATTATTTAAAAATAAAAATTAACAATAAAAAAAAAACTTCTTCACGAGGAATCGAACCCGGGTCTACCGCGTGAGAGTCTGGTTTGCTTACTACTCGACCACCGAGGAATATGCAAATTGTTTATCTATAACGTCAAATGTATTACATAATTTTTCCGTGTGTCCCGCGACTCGTTCTACCTTTTTTTTAATGCAGTGTGTTAAACACTTCATAATATTAGTTTGAATTTTAACCTTCTATACAAATTTTGTCGTACGCCCATGGGGGATGCAAATTTGTATCGCATGCATACGATAGCTGGGAATTTCCACAAATCAATCAATTCCTTATGAAAATGTTATTGCACGCCTATGACAAAAGGAAATTTGTAGAAATAAATTAACCCCTTATAAATATTTTAGCGTGCGCCCATGCTGGATGGAAATATTCGCAAATAAATGAGTTTCTTTTTATCGACAGTATAATAACAGAAAATGAAAAGAATATATTATATTATACTAATAAGCTGGATTAATAACAGATATGCATGAATCTACTGTGGAAAATAGGAATGTTTATGATTAACTTTTAAGTATCGTAAAACTTTTATTGGGTTTTGGCCAATTTTCAATAGATAGGTACAAGTGCAAAATATATTTTTTAAGCGATTTCATTTATATTTTGATAATTAAATTTGAAAGCAACGATAGTGTACAATTTTTTAATAAATATAAATTGTCCAAAACTGCTAATATAAATTAGTTATCAAAGAAAACAAAGTAACAAAAGTTATCTGAATAAATATTTGAATTGACTAAGGTATATGCAAATATACAGAGGGTCTCATCGAAAATAACGCACTTATCATACAGTGTGGAAACCACTTATGGAATAAAATTCTTTGTCATTATTTTAGAAAATTATAAAAAATGCCGAGACACGTCAACTTTTGAATTGAGTTGTGCGTTATGTAAACATAAATGTAAATGTACAGGGTGATTCACGCAAGTATGCCATAGTCGGTGTTTTTTTTTTTTTTTAATGAAACACCCTGTATATTTTCATATTTTTGAAATCCTCTTAGTGAACCGATTCCAACAAACTAAATAATGTATGGTCAATTATGAATTATACAGGGTGAAATTTTTATATTTAGAGATATTAAGCACATACATAAAATACCTGATGTATTTGATTTTAATACATTAAAATAAATGCTCAAAATGTTCTCCACCTAGTTGTTGGCAATAGCACAGTTTCCTATAGAACTCCTCCTCAACTTTGTTTAAAGTTTGAGGTGAAATATTCCGCATTTCTGTAGTTATCCTGTCTTTGAGGTCTACAATGCTAGTTGGTTGTGTTGCATATACTTTGTTCTTGAGATAACCCCACAGAAAAAAATCTAACGGCGTAAGGTCTGGCGATCTAGCTGGCCACTCAATAGTACCTCTTTGTCCAATCCATTTATTGGGGAAGATTTCATCTAAACAAGTTCTTACCATTAAAGCATAATGGGGTGTTGCCCCGTCTTGCTGGAACCAAATATTTTCATTCGGTAAGCTAGGATCTATTGCGTTGGGATATAAGTTTGCCAACGCATGAATAACTTCATTTCTAAGCATATTTAAATATTTTTCACAAATTTCCATCTATAAATATAGGACCAATAATATGGTCGCCTATGATACCGGCCCAAACGTTCACCTTTTGAGGGTACTGAGTATGTGTCTCACGCATTCAATTAGGATTCTCTGCTGACAAATATCTACAGTTCTGTCGGTTTGCCTCTCCATTCAATGTGAATGTTGATTCGTCAGAAAAAAGAATGGTACCAAGAGCTATCTCATTTCTGTTCAGCTTATTCATCAATCTTTCGCAGAAATCCATTCTACGATCTGCTGGATCGTCTTCTGTTAACTCCTGCACAAAAGTTAATTTGTAGGGATGAAGTTTTTCTTTATGAAGACATCTTAGAACAGTTGTATGACTAACATTATTTTCACGGGCAATTTGACGTGTACTTGAAGTTGGCTTATCTTCGCCATTTAACAAAATATTCACTTTCACATCATCTTCAACGAAGTGTGGTTTTCTTTTTAATGGTTTGACATGTCCAAGTTTTTTGAATTGTGCATGAATTTTAGACACAGTACTTTGTTAAATATTAGGCAATTCGGGATACCTGTGATTAAATAAGCTGGCCACTTCAACTTGACTTCTGCAGTTATCCCCGTACCCGATCATCATTAAAATCTCAATTCGGTGAGTCTCAGTTAAATATTCCATTGTTATGTCGACAAGGAAAGAGTGTTTGACAAAGATTTTACTTTTTCAGTATAAACTGTCAACACATCAACAACTGACAGAATAGAAAACGATCCACATTATTTACTGATTTAAAACAAGCCACATTATGTACCGATTTTGTCTAATTATTGGCGTTTTTAGGCAATTTTTATGTATTTATGATAAAATTCATGGGCGTAGCAGGTTTTGTTTAATATACAAATAAGTCTAATAATTAGTTAGTTTAGATTTTTTATAAATCCATTTTTAGCTAATTTAAAAAAGTACCAATATTTCAAGTGTAATAAATTATTAATTTTAAAATTTCACCCTGTATAATTTATAATTGACCATACATTATTTAGTTTGTTGGAATCGGTTCATTAAGAGGATTTCAAAAATATGCAAATATACAGGACAATGTATTCTATGATTGAATATTAAACATCTCTTTGCAGGGTGTTCAGAATTTTCAGTTTCATCATTAGATCATTCAATGCGTAATTTCGGGTTTATTTTAAATGGAGCACCCTGTAATTTAATAATACACCATGTTAAAAATGTCCTCTTTCGACCCACCCTGTATATATGAATATATATTTATTACTTTTCTCTATTTACAGTCATAGTTCATGTACTCTGCTCCTTACCTCCATCTCGAATTTAAAAAATTTTATATCAGTCATTATTTAAAAAATGTAACTTTGATACCTTCCACTGTTTTACAGATACCCTGTTGGTGAGAAATATTTTTAAAATGTCACCTTTAATCTACATATTTTTTATTTGATTTTTTGATAATATCTGCCAATTAGAATAAATCCAAGCATATACGTTGGGCCTGCTCAGTTCAATTTTTTTTAAATAAATAAAAGTTAAATTTGTTTTTGAAAAATTTAGTTTTTTACAAAATAAATTAAAATTATGTCTTAGCATCTAAATTTCACCGACTACGGATCTATTACAGTTTACTGTACAATGAGGGATTTATTATATTTATATAAATATATAAATTTTTTTACTAAGATGCTGAGTCAACGAAATATTGTGAATCGTTCTTTACTTACCTTCCACTTTTGAGTTACATTGGCATTAATTCAATAAATTTACGTATATAACATAAAAATAAATTCTTGAATATCTACATTTTTAATTATAAAAATATATTTTATTTGTTTCCCTGAAGTACGTCATGAAAATGCTAGTATGTTTTTATACAAAAAACTAGTTATTAAAAGTAGCTTTATGAAATTTTCATTAGATTTGAATTTCACTCAACCTTCAAATTTGTTAAAAATATTATTTTAACTAATTTGTAATATTATTCACATTAAACCAGTTTCATTCTAATAGAGTATATTGAAATATTTGTCATTGATTCAGTGGTAACGTCATAAAACTTTCCGACCAAATTTTATATACAGTGTGACCCACACAAGATGACTATCATTATATTTACTGATGGGTTGGGTAACTTCAAATATTGGTGTTATAAATAGTAATTCATAGTTACTAATTACATCATATTAAATAATTTAATGATTCCTTGTATACCGATCCACTCATTTGGGTAAACTTGGTAAAAATATCTTTGACTGCAAAATAAATGTTGATTCCACCTAGTTTTATCAATTATAATGGAATTGTTTGCACTATGGAAATTATTGTATCTCCAAGATTGTTGATTATCTTATGTTCAATAACCAACAGTATGTGCTATTTAAGAAAAATCTATGACTTCTTTACTGGAGGTTTACCCTGTATATTTAATTGGTATGAATTCTCAAAATTGTTTATTTAGCTGAACATTAGTTAATTCAATACTCAGTAAATAGTATAAGAACATAAAGTGTATAAAAATCAAAGGTCGATAGTGTGTCTGTTATAAAAAATCGTATTTAATTTAAAAAAAGAAAGGAATTTTTCATCATATGACTAATAATTATATAAATGTACCATTTCCTCATATTGTGTTTTAAATATATAACAAAGTAAGATAAGATATTTTCGTAACATGATAAATACCAAATGACTGAAACTGTTGAACATGATTAAGTATATTTATTTTTTTCTTTGGAAGAGCAAACATTTTTTCTAGATAAATTGATTATTTTATGATCTTTCCTTTTTTTATCAAATTATAATAATCATTAAGCATGTCATTGTGGGTGTACTACCGGAAGTACAAATGCGGCAGCATCTAGAAAACCAAATTCACTAAAGACAATTCAGGAAATTATTTCCAAATGCGTAGAGCGGTCACTAGATGATATCAATTTTTAATTAGTGTAAAAAAAATGTTTTAGCTCTTCAAATAATTGCTGCATTGAGAGCACTAAGCACTAAATTCTATAAAAAAAAGTAGTGTTTATCTTCTTCATAACAATTTCAAATGAAATCATGTACTTATAGCTTTTTTAGTCTAGAAATAAAGTAGAGCCCAGCAGAAGGAATGCAGTGAATAAAAGTTGATATATTTCAAGGAACTTTACACCTAATCACCACACCATACATGAATAATCTTTCACTAATATTTGAATTTGATAATAACTTGAATTTGTTAATATGTAATGTGTCTCTGATTATATACTGAATGGTACTTTTTCCTCCAGAACTAACTGCATTTTTTCTTAGCTATACACCTGTGTGAAACTTCCCGTGAATATGTTATAATTTGCCTTGTTTTATTTTCTTCGTTAAATAAAAATATTTTTAAATCAACACTTCTACCTATATACACACAATATTTCATAATTCCATGAATGTTGTTTGAGGTTATTGTTTATTATGGTAATCTTTTTACTTCAGATGTAGCTTTTTCAAAAATTTAAAATGATTTTACAAGTAGTAAAGGGTTTAGCTTTAAAGACAATAAAGTAGGTATACTTAAACAGTTATAAGTCCAAGGTCAGTTTGACCATATATGCACTCGCAAGGTTATAGGAATACTGGAACACTATTGATGCCTATAATTTAAACATTAATAAGACAAACGCACTGAGATAATTAAACAGGAATCCAGTAATAATTTTCAAGTCTATTATAAAACCAATCTGGGAACATTCATATTATGTTTGATCTCAAATAAGACAATCTTCCATCACTGCCAATTACATTTTTTTGTTAAAACAAAAAATTTCCTCATTTTTTGACCACCATGTAAGAATTTTTCCTTATTACAAAAAAATGTAGTATTAAAAAAATAGTAATGGTATAATCATATGACAGTACTTTACACTGAATACCTATTACATTATTTTAAAAAGCAATATACATATTTCAGTATATTCTAAAAACTAAAACTAATACCTCTAAATAACAGTGTGGATTGTTTTTGAATGGCCCACTCTGTATAATAAACCTTGACATGATCTTGTGCCTGTTATAGATATATTCGGTTTCCAATTAATCTCCAATAGTTCAAAAACGACATACTTTCAACATTATTTTAAGGCACATCAATATCCAAGATAATGTAGAGTTTTGCTTTGAAACTATCTGGATGCAAGGTGGTTCTTTCTCTATTTTAGTTTATGGTCCATAATTTCTATGCGTTTGAACTTATAAAATGTTTAAGAACGGAGAAGTTACATTGCATACCTTAATACAACATTCTTGAAAATGATAAAAAAACTAGGATTTAAGGATTAATCTAAAGATCAACCACGTCAATCCTGGGAAAATGTACACAAAAGATGATTAACTGTCAACAATAGATTTTTATGAGCTCACTCTAATTACTAACACTTTTTACAAATAAAAAACTCACCTTGCTTATCAGACCTAAAAACAGTAGCCATCCAATGTAATTTAATCTTTTCGACAGGAGCATTGTAGCCTTGACTATTTTTATTAATTTTTCAATTCACTGTTGTCGAATGGCGTTAATTGCTTTCAATTACTTTCATTTCATATAAAAATATAAAGATTGGGATTTGACAAACGGAAAATGAACTAGAAACTAACGAATATAGACAAACTAAAATATCTTTGACTCATACTTCAACATACAAATAATACCAAACTGTGTTGAACTGATAAGATTATCAATAATTTTGTGATTTTATTTACCTCGATTCCAGCCGATTCCGACCTCGGCTTTCCTATGACGTCATTAATGATATTGGATATAGGTGTAACGTCGTTGTAAAACTGGCAAAGTGATATACGCAACCAGCTTTACAGATCTCCAAGCTGTGTGGCATACGTTGTCATTTTAAACACGATGATAAAGGCATATAATCTTATCATCCTGTGTATTATGATTGTTTTCTCCGACAATATATTTATGCTTAAGCTCTGGTTAGGCTATCCGACATTAGCGGAGTTAGTTATAATTAATTCTATATTTTAATAATATTATGTAACCTTCTAATCGTACTAGGTATTACGTTTATATTACTGATGAACATATCAATCCAATGTTAGAAACGTATTAATTAAGTAACAGCTAAATCTAGCTTTTCATTAACATACTACATTTACCTTAATTATAGCATTTGTTACTTTCACTTTCTTTTTGTCATCGTCAATTTTTGACCAACTATTTTATTTTACGCTCATTCCATTACAAAAAGTCTAGTCTCCATGACAAAAAGTCTTGAACTAGAGATTTATTTATCGTTTCTTCTTTTTTATTTAATCTCCACTGTCAATTCGGTCTCAGTTGTAGAAATTGATTTGAAATATTTCATCAAATATTAATTTTTGATTTAAAATCTTGTAAATACTCAGATAGTTACAAAAACTTATTCACAAAAAAATTGAAAAGAAAACTGAGACATTCTGAATTAAATAAAAGTCTTCAATACAAAATACATTTATTTTAGACACTGTTATAGTTACAAAATAATTTTATTAAAAATATCTACATAAATACAAAAAAAACATACAAACTGTTGTTTTAGAATTCGTGGAATGTGAATTTTTTTTCAAAAGGACAAAAAGTACAAAGGGTCACATCCACATAATGGAAATTCAATAAATAAACACTGAGTAAACATTTATCATTTGACTTGAAAACTAATTAAAAAATCCATACTGTATCGGGCAGGTTTTCAATTCCTAACTTGCGTGAGTTTTCAATACAAATATTTGGATTAAACCCATAATAATTCTCGATAGAGTATTTAAATTTTTTTTATAAATATAGACAATAAAAGGGACAGAACAAAATTTATGTGCAACAATTTTATTATATATATATAAGAATATCATTTTTTGAATAAATCAATTTCACAGTTGCTAAAAGGTACATCGTAGGTTTTGTTGATTCGTTGGTCAAGCCAGTGACTGTTAATTTTGCCATGTACCTACTCGTAGTAAAAACCGGTACTGAAAAGGTATATCAAATTATAACAGGTTTTATATATCAATTCAATTTCCTCTACAACCATAAATTAAAGTCGTAATTTTTAACTAGTTTCAAAGTTGAGAATTAAAAATTGTTGATTTTTACTTCAACCCGTGTAGAAAGGTCGTATTTTCGGTATGGAATGTCAATGGTGAATTGATTATTGTGCTTGACAAAACGCATAAGATTTACCAGAGAATTTTCCACGTTTTCGGTAATAAAGCTTTGGCTTGATATTCTCGTAAATAGGGAGGTGTCAAGTAAATTCAAATCCATTGATTCGTCACTGGATAAAATTTTTTCACACAAAAAATCAACAATTAAGTAATATCGGAGTTAAAAAGCATAAAAGAGACTCTTTTCACGTGGGTACATAATCTAATAATACATATTGCAGATGGGTAATTTTTGGATAAGTTTGATTTATTTAAAAAATGTGTCTAAATAGTACGAATTTTTTGATTACATAAATTTCGTATGCCTTTCAATTATGAACAGTTATATACTGTTATATAGTTACAGCCCTAACTATGTATTGAGATTAATAAAAATATTCCAGATATAAGTATGACCCCTTTGGTTTTTACACCTAAATTAGAATCGCATTTTTAAGTAAGTATGGGTAAATACAGTCGACTCTCGAAAATAAGACACTCAAGGGAGCAAGGGACCAAATTTCAAACAACCAAGACATTGGAACAAAAAAATAAATAATTTATTGATCCAAATTCTTGATTTATTATATTAAACGTTTGTACAATGTTAATTTTGGAAAAAAAGTCCGTAGTTTTCCGTTGCTTATAGCGTCTTTTAGTCTATAATTGTCCAAGTGGAGAGAGCTGCGAAAAAATCGTCACTCGTCGGTTCTGAGGACGTTTTAATGTGAACTGCCATCTCACTCTTGTCACACAATCTCATTTATGTAAACAATCGACAGCTCTGTAAACCTATGTAAACAAAATACTGGTCTATGTATGGTGAACAATTCAAATGACGGGAAATGGAAATTCCCGAGATTCAAAATAACGAGTGTCAAATTATCTAGAATTGACTGTACATACATAAAAATAAAACATTAAGAATTTCATGGACGTAAATTCTCATCAATATCCACATTAAATTTATACTATGTTACGCCTATGTTAAATATTTTTTTAAAGAAATTTCGCTTTAAAATATGTAAGTTGTTACTTTGTTATGGTTTCTGAACATTGGGATGAGCGACCGCGAGGAGTATTGTGTTTTAGTTGTTGTGATTTATTGACTACTAGTTGATTCCATTTAATTTTATTCATTCATTCCCTAGTTTGGGTTGTGCTCAACAGCACAGGAATTTGAACTAAATATTTGTACCATTCCCCATGTAATCCACTTCCGTTCCATAAATTTCATGTCTTCTATACAGGGTGATTCATTAAGAATGTCCAATCTCTGAACTGTAGATTCTAGACCTCAAAATAAGATGATTCTGCACAAGATGCCTTTTGCAAATATTGTTAGTTTCCGAGATACGGGGTGTTCAAAGTTTAAATTTTAATTTTACGAAAGCGGATCATAAAGTGTATTGAAGTAAGCATTTGCTTTGAAATTTTTTATTTTTGTTTACAAATTTGTTATTGTTACATATTTAAGGAATAATAAAATTTTTTATGAAAATATTAAAATTTATTGAACTTTTTAGAAGCAAATAACTCGATAACCGTTTGAGTTACACGAATCAAAGAAGAGTAACTTTTTTTGTAGAATTTAACGCTTTTTAATATTTTTTTATTATTTTAGTTGTAAGTTTAGCCCAAAAAAAGTTTACTTTGATTTAATTAACACAAACAAGTGTAACTAGCGCCCTCTATTAGCAATGTTAAATTAGAGTGCAAATTATGATTCATCATGCCAAAAAACGTAAAATTTCCAATTTTCAAAGAGAAATTGTGAAAACATAAAAAGTTATTGCGAAAATCAAAATTTAAATTTAAAGTTTGAACACCCCGTATCTCGGAAACTAGCAATATTTGCATAAGGCATGTTGAGCAGAAATCATATTTTGAGGTCTAGACTCTACAGTTGAGACATTGGACATTCTTAATGAATCACCCTGTATAGTCCACTAGTATGGCTGAAGGGATTGTCAGTAGTTGTAATGGTTGTATTATTTCCTCTGAGTCCTTGTAAGTTCTCATTCTCTTTCTAGTTTCATTTATACCAGTAGTGCAATGATTTGTTTTGGAACCATCGGTGGACCAGATGATTTCTCCAGAATTACTTGGGTGCATCACCTGTTCCCTGGATTGGTTGATATAATGTTCACTCGCTAAGTGTCCCGCTATCAAATAATTAATTTTATCTTTTAAATATCTTATTTTCAATCACGAGTGCCCATAATATATTATGTAGTTTATTTTTCAATAACTATAATTATCTTAATATGTGCAGAGCCACCTTAATGTTTCTAGTTCTCTCTCCACATGTTATGGTCTTCTGTTTAATATACTCGTATCCCCACTAAATATACTTGTTTCTTTTCAACACATTGCAACTATTGATACATACTTCCAACCTCCTCGATGATGGAACAGGCTACAAACTTCTGAAGGCAGACGACACGTACAATCACATTCGCGGGAAAAACATTTTAAAGTAAAGGTAAAATATTCCATAAACATGATTACTTACAATTTTTTCATAAGATTGACATTACAAGAGATGATTTTCAAATATTCGTCGGTCTATTTCTGCGACTGAGGCTAATACCCGACGCCGGGAGCACTCTACCCCTAACCGGAAGTTTTGCCAAACCAAAGATTACAGAATAAAAATATAAGATGTTTCACTCGTTCGAATTTATCACGTAAAGCACCGATGCCGCTGGTGACTTGGATGGTACAGTACGTCGCTACGCCCTTACTTGCATTTAATTTGGCATATTATACGGGACGTCGCCCGTCGAGAGCTGTTATTTTAGAACGGTGTTTATTGGTTGCTCGTGTTTTATATTTATGTTGTATAGATTTTTTAAATTTATTAATTAATTGTTGAAATGAGCAAGAAGTTATGTTAATATTTTTCTCTTCAATAGCAAAGCTTAAACACTAAATATTTTGTAATATTTGCTAATACAAAATTACGGATTTATTTTTATAATAAGGATATTATATGAACAAGTACATTGAACAAGAAAATACAAAAATTCAATTCTATAGCTAAGCAAAAGGGAATTGGTCAGTTCCTTTTGAACGAATTTACTAAATTTTCTTTTCATCATCCATGTAATCAATTTCCTCTCAAATATTATACAATTCTCTATACCAGAGTCTCTCAAATGTATATTGAAAGATTTGAAAGACAATAGATTAAATTTAACACATAAACCAAACTCCAAACTTAGTATTTTACATTTATAAAAATTTTTAATGAAGGTACCCTGCAGCTGCTTCTCTTTTTATTGTTTGTCAATCCAAAAAATACACGTTATTTAAAGATCAAAATTTAATATTTAGTGGCCCTATTATTCTGGTGGCTAATGAGCATATTTAATTGAATTTGTGATAAATATCTGCTAGATTATCAATAAGTATCACCAAATTACTAAGATGCTAGATAAAAACTGTGAATTGATTTATTTTAAAAATTCAAGTTAGCAGGAGATACCGCACTTGAGCCAACCCCCCTCCACTGTCCAAATTGGGGCCCCGCCTTCGTTACGCCCCCTTTTGGAGCCTCCGCCGCGCGCTATTGGTCGGCCCCCCTCCACTTTCCAAATCGGAGGTTGCTATTGGTCGCCTCGCCCCCTGGAGGTTGTGGTCGCCCCGCCCCCGTTGCTATTGCTCGCCCCCCTCCACGTCAAATGTCAAACGTCACGTCAAACGTCAAATGTCAAACGTCACGTTGTCACGTCAAATGTCACGTTGTCACGTCAAACGTCACGCCTTTTCAAATTCATATCCCAAACATTTTTCGAAATAATTAACATTTAAAAATATACCTTTGTGATAAAGAATCCTATTAATTTAAATATATATTTCTCTAAATACCCCTGTATAGCTTAAAATAAAATAAGTCATTCGAACTTCTCTGGTATCTACCGGTCTCGTTTGGGACAGCAACTTGAATCAACCGCCCTGGAGTGAAACATCTTATATTTTTATTCTGTAATCTTTGGACAAACCCACTAGTGTTCCAACCAGTAGTAGGGATCTTTATCGAGCTCAACATTCATGGACTCCTCGGGACCTCGGTTTTACATCTTATCTGAAATACCTCTTACTCATTGGTATACTGCCTGCGAGTTGTGATATGCTACTCACCCCCGAAGCTGGGTACACGCCCAATATTCATATTATTTTGGGAAAAAGACTTCCAAGTTGACATATACCTTGCTTTAGACGAAACTCATATATTTAAACAAAGCAAATATTAAATATGAAATTGTGAAGGATGGTATAAAAAGTGTTATTCACATATCAATGAGTCGGTTGATATGTACTGACATTATTAACTTTAAAGCATGTTAGTGTTAAGTAGCTTTGTCTAAGTAACCAAGGATTGAAATAAAAATTTACACAATTTGGCATTAAAACGGTTGTTTCCAACATCCAAGAAATATACATTTATTTTTCCTATATTATCACCTTATTACTAACTCAAAAACGTTTTTTAATCCGAGAGATTAAGGAATTAGGAATCGTACTAGTTTTTGGTGGTATTTTCTTTAAAACACTACATATCAATCCTTCATGATTACCCTTTTACCCTGGCCATGAAAAATAATCTACCGTTAAAAAATTTTCATAGTTAGATGTCAAAGATAATAGTGAAATACGGGGTTGGGATATCTACACGATATAACCAACCATTCTATTGATAGCATGGTCTACTAAAATGACAATTTTTCACAGGAAACTGTAATTAAGTAGAGGAGAATGTGGTAATGAGGCCTCTTCTAGTATAACGTGCGTGGACCGGAGAGCTCTTGTGATAGCTATGAAATAACGCCAAAAATATTTGTCAGATGGCGTTACTTACACATTTAAAACACACAGGTGTGGGACTTCAGTACGATTACCTAATTCTACCCTGTTAACTTGACACTTATTAAGAATATTTAAAATTTGTCATTAGAATAATAAGAGTTGAGCGTTTATTTTAAAATAGCTACTATTGATAACCATAATTTAATATCAAACAATTTTTTTACTTAAAATTAGGATTTTTGATTTCAGTCGTTTAAATTATTTTTTATTAATTCATTTAAAATAATCTCCATTTTTAATATTCTTGTAAAGTTTGCATTTTCAACAGGTTTAAATATTTGAAAAATTTAGCTAAATTTTATATTACATTTCAGTGCGGTTCCAATCCCAGTTTTGCTACCAAAATAATTTGCTATACCTCATTTAAAAACCAGGAGGAGTGATTTAAATTTAAGTTGGCAATTCTGTAGACCTCTGATTGGTCAGATTCAGCCCAGTTTCACACAACACTTTTTAATATTGACATCAGCTGATAGTTTTCATTTTTGATGTTCTGACAGATAAATAAATAAATATTGGATGAAAACCAAAAATATTCTGGAGCAGTGGGTACATTATTACTTTACATTTTTTTCAAGTAGTAAAGTCGGCTTAGCGAGTATTAAGGGAATACTGAAGTAGAGGAACATTATATAGTGCAGAAAATATTTGGTGGAATACCAGGACTTTTGAAAAATTGTGATGAGTGAATAAAAAATGTCGTTAGAAGAACAAAAATTTTATCTGTGCTGGAGAAAATTTTGCAAGCTTCAAAGAAACGTTCAGACTTTCTTGAAACAAATTAAATTTATCTGTGTCACCTTTTGACGAGTCAAATGTAGGTACTATTCATTTGTTATATACATATTTGGGAAGAAATCGTCAAAGTTCATCGGAAGAACATGCCATAGAAGATATAAAACAATATAGAAAAGAATGGGTTTGGTAGAAAATACATTATTGGTTTTTGAAGTTAAAAAGAAGGTATCTCAGAAGTATTTGAAAAGTGGTTTATTACACTTAATCCGGCAACATAAAGATAACTGTTGGAAATGTTTAAATTAATACTGCATATTGCTCTACAATGCTATTAATTTTGTAGTATTGTTATTGCCAGAACATATTATCAATTGTCATATTCTTTTCAATTTAGTTGTAATAAATATAATTAAAGTATCTCGACTATCTGTAATTCTCCACCATCAACAATGACCATAATTTGTTTGTCTGAATCTTCTTATGTTTGAATACGAAACGAAACAGGAAAAAGTCTTACATTTTGTTTAATGCGTAGGTATAGTTTGGCAAGTTTATCTGTAGCTACGGGGCGTCGGTAAGAGGTGAGGAAAAACATGGCGTATATCTGTCAAACGTACAAATGGCGTACGGTACCTATTTTACCAAGTAAAACTGAAATTACAAAGGTAACTGACAATACGAACACCACTGGATAAATCAATATCACTCAATTGACGAAGTGAGAGGGAAGATCTCACGCACGCGCTTGCCAATAAGAAGTAACCTGGTCGATAAAAATCACCAATTATGTAATCGGAGGGTGTGGTCATTATGGTTTTCGTACAACGTTGCCAGAGCTTTAAGAATCCCATAACAAATTTGGAAAAGTGTTCTCTTTTAATATTCATAAATTGGAAAATAATGTTAATAGAATAAATCCAAGGAAACAAGCACATTATGAAATTAACGTTCAATCATATTTTTATTGTTGTTAATAATAAAAAGACCCATTTATAATTATTATCACTACATAATCAGTTCTTCTATTTTTTTATAGTTAAACGTGGCAATGTCGGACGTTTTCGACTGCATTCCTTTCACGGTTTCAGATAAACTTGCCAAAGTATACATCTGAAAAATATACCGCAGATCAGAGGAGAAATCGACTTATGACTAATGTCTTTGCTATCAAGGCATATTTAATATATTTGGAACACGACTGTTGACTACATTTTCTGAACACACCCCTTAGTAACTAATCTGGTAACTTTTAGTGGTGTGAGTAAGGCTTTTCAAATTACTCCTTCTGGTTTTTAAATGAACTATAGTAATAGTGAGCAAAAACATAATTTTGAATAAAAAAAACGCTTGCGTTAAGACCATGAAATTGAGTGTATAATTCTTTTTCGATTCAGAATCATAATTTCTTTTAAAACACTTAAGCTGTAAAAACTATTCGGAATCAGTTCCCTGTACTATAAGTTCCAGACTTTTCAGTTCGACTTGTTGGAACGAAAAAACTTGGCCTTTCAGAACAGTTCGTATTATTGTATGTAAAAAAATCTATCAATAAAACTAAACGAATATCTTTCTAATTTCATTACCAAAACCGCGACTAGAATCACCATCAACAAAAAAAATTAAGTAGGTAATAATATAAATGTACACATAGGAGACTCAAATCACTTCAATATTATTAATATTAATTATTAGTCAATTACTTATTGATATCACACACAGAAAAAATACTTCGAGTTTCATTTTGAGACTATACATAAGCGGGAACTATAGCATTATAAGAATGCCGCGATGTGGATGGCAACAAAGGTGACACCACCGTTGGTTCTGCTGTGTCATCAGAATGTGTCTCGTATTGGATTCTACTTCTACTTGATCGCATCACGCCTAAAACATAAAAATCATTTAATTTTTTTCATTTTCAACTAAGTAATTTGTTAAATTAAGTTTCAAGCAAGCTGGAGAATGTATAATTTCAACAATTTTTTCAATACTTGATACTTCCTACTAAACTAAGAGGAGCGATTTGAATTTAAATTGGAATTTCTGCTGCCTAGTGATTGGTCTGATTGCCGCCCGTTTCACACAGCTCTTTTAATAAAACTGACTACGACATTTATCAATTTTAATTATATTATAAATTACACTTGCATTTTTTTATCAATTCCACTTTAATAATGGAAAATGAAAATTCTAAATTGATAATAATTATTTCGATATGTAAAATATCATCGTCAGAATGAGAGAAGTTATTTTGGCTAGACCGAATAGTGATTGACTTTATAAATATGAGTAAAAAAAGGCGAAGATATGATATTACAAATGGGCATTATTAGCCCTATGAAAATATCCTGTGCAATAATATAGGAGAGCAAGAAAAAGTATATCCGCTTTAGCCATCATAGACTCATGCGAGCCGCAGAGGCGGCGGGTGTAATTTTGGCGCTAACCATCCTTCTTTACCTGTCTGACCAAGAAGGGTAGATAATCCGACATGTATTTTCGGCGCTAAGAAGTGCAGGTAGGTCGAGTCATAAAATAACTCTTATCTTAATAATTTAACCACCATATTTGGAAAAATCCAATAGTTTTCTATTTCTTATTTTCTGATATTTTTATACATATTTACACTTTGATCAACCGGGTTTGGGCCTGGGTTTTCTTGTTTTTTTT
>CAJUYI010000806.1:191698-211285 GCA_910591695.1 Galerucella pusilla
TTTGATCAACCGGGTTTGGGCCTGGGTTTTCTTGTTTTTTTTAGTTTGAAGTTCAGAAAGAGGGTACTTCAGTCGGTTAGCGCCCAAAATACACATAGGATTAAAATGACCCTTCGGTCTTGGCGCCTAGTTTACATGTTGTAAAAAGTACATTAATCTTTTAGCGCCCAAATTACATCCGCCCCGCAGAGGAAGGGCCCAATAGAAACCTCATCTTAATGCAAGAAAAGGTTTGAGAAATAAAGTTTGTTTATGATTATAACTGAATTAGTTTTATGGGCTGCCAACAACTGTCATTTATGTGGAAAATATAGAGGTCGGTGATATGTTTCCAATTTTTCAGCACTCTTAGGTAAAAGTCAACGACTTGTGAATTGATTCGGATTGATTTGGAATAGAAGCATTCAATAAATAAGTGATAACACCAATTGGAGAACGTTTGTATCGTTTTTCAAAGATGGATGCATATAACTTCCACTAAAAGTGCAACATATCGCCGAAGGGGGTTGCGTTATTCTATTTTTACAGAGATTTCAAAGACTTCCATAACTTTTGTGCATTTTTTAGTCAGTTGCTGTATCTATCCCGCATAATATACAAAATTGTTGTTTTTTACACACAAATACTGTAAATAAGCCCGACATAAAAGAATAGAAACAAAAAAACACAACAAAAAAAGCGAAATAACAAAACATATAATAAAACAGTTTGTTTCTCAAGTTTACTGTAGTTTCCATGAAAGATATTAATGTATTTACAAATTTTTATTAATAAATGTTTTGCATCTGTTTATAAGCGTATTTTTGTTGCAAAAGAAAATCCTGCTTAGTGATAAACACTATAAAAAAATAAGAAGCAATGTGAAAAAAGCATATTATACTGATTCTACTATAAACAGACAATAAATCTTACTCTGCCGAAATGTGTTTCCTGGAAACTGCCTCCATTCAAGCTTCTTTGTTTGGCCAATTTTTCTCTATTCATCGGAGATCCTGTGTGAAAGCAAAACATTTATAATTACCGAAAGCGAAAGCACAAAAACAACAACACATGAAAAACAATTATTTATAATGGCTACCTTATACCTTTGTGCACGGGAAACATTTACATAGTAATATTGATATTTACGGACATTTATATATTTTTCAACAATTTAAAAGATAAATGTAATCCAAGATAAAAAGCACATTTCAACTTTAAAAACTGTGTAGTCAGTTTTTAGGGGCTGAAATACTAGCTACACATTTATCTGCATTTAGTTGTATTAAAGCACTTTCTTTGATTTTTCGTCTTTTATTATTGGGCTCTTTCAATATTATTTTTGTCGAATCCCATTGAATTTTATGCCCCTCTTCCCAAGCATGTTCACAAGTCAGGTATTTGTAAACATGCTTGTAGCCAAATTTGGTTACCAATGTTAGAAAGAGAAATTTCTAATAATCAATTACCTGCGTTATCAGGATAGCATCATAAGTTTTTATCCAGGTTTTCTTATGATTTATCATTGGAATAGTTGTTAATCGATACACACTTCAATACACAAAATCACCAAATTGAGTTATACATATTTTGAAAACAAAAATAATCATACACAAAAAATTCCATTTCTAGTAGATTATCATATCGTTAGAATGTCATAAAATAAAATATTTTATTTCACATTTTACCAGAGATGTGATCTACTATGAATGGACCTTAATAAAATTTGACAACAAAGTTTTGTAGTCTTGAACTTCAAAATATTATTGATTGTCTAGTTGTCATATTTTTTTCGTTGTGTCAGATAGGGACCAAAAATTTTTTTTTTATTACTAGTTAATCTTGACAACGGTAGCTCGAACGCTACCGAAACGTCGAAATAAAAAATAAAAAAACATTATTGTGGTTTGATTCCCAAAAAATAAGAGAAAGAATAATAAGTAATGCCACAAGGAACTTACAAAAGATAAGTAGTTGTATAGTTTACAAAGTAAAATGGGAATGCCAAATTTTTGTCTCAGGTTCTTTTTATACAAAATTTACAATGAATTCAAAAAGAAATGGATTGACACAAACGACTGCAAGCTTGTTTAACGGACTATTAAAATGCCCAGATGGAAATGATTTTTATAACTTCTTTTTTGAGACTGCAATCTTATGTTATAAATAGCAAACAGCAAAAATTGTGTCTTTACAAACAAACAAGCCAATAATTATCAACATACATCTGTACTTACCTATAAAACTAAGTAAAACTGGAAGGAATATAAGTCCATGAGCTGCTCCAAATAATACTATTCCTAAGTACATTCTGAAGTAGAATACTTGAAATATTTGTGACTTGGCAAAGAATAATACGATGATACCTCCAAACTTGGTTAAAGTAATTCCCGAAAAAATGGAACTACCCATTCTTGTTAATGCATCAGCTGCTCTTTCGACTCTGGTGGGTTTCACCGACATCGAAAAACTGTGGACTAAATGGGAACAGAATTCCACCGATATACCGACAGCCATAACTAAGTTGACTAGAGATACTGCATTTAGCGTTATGTGCCACCAGTACATGAGACCTCCCAAGTTTATAATTATCATAACTATCGTTATTATTACCACTATGCTCGAGAATATGTCGAAACCCATAAGAAGGAAGGTGACGACGAAAATAGCCAATACACTTACACCTAAAAAAAATAAATTGATTAATTAAACTAAATCTAGTTTATGCATAACGGATAGTTTATAAGTTAACAAATTACATTGCACCATATTTAAACAAATTTGACAGTGTAGTTTTGTTTTTATCCGCATTTAAAATATCGAATGTAATTTTTTTTTCAACATCCGCCTTCAAGATTATTACGTCACTAGTATAAATTGAAGTTGGGCAGCAATTTTGACATGGAACACATCCATCATAAGATAGTGTAGTTACCAAAAACGAAGGAGAAAAAAAGAAGTTTAGATTGACAGCTAATTGCATTTAGGGATTGCCATAAATATAAAAATATATTTGAAATAATGAGCTATTTTCCTTATTTATATTAAGATAATCTTGACAACAAAAGTAATTTTCACAATACGTATTTCTACTTTCATTTCTGTTTTCAACGCAGTAATAATTTTTCTATTTAATGTTCTTTATGTACCTATCAGTATAATATGGAACCAAAGACTCTGAAATCTTGGGAAAAACCCCGAGTATCTTTCAAGCGGAAAATCACGCCATAAGAAAGTGCGCCCAGTGCACCCTTAAGGCTGCCACACCGCCCTCAAATTTCATAACATGAAACTGTGACTTCTAATGTATATACATAGATGGCAATATGCATCTAGACGGCAAGAAAATATTTTACAATACGCCGTTGCCAATTGTTTGCGGAATTGAGTAAACAAAAACAAAACTTTTACAATAAGTAGGTAGGTAGGTAGTTACCCTGTCTAAATATAGCCCTACACAATGACCTTCAACTCGAATGAAGTGATATTTTCTTCAATAATCTCGTAATCGGTTTATATAATTCTATTATTAGTCAACAATGTATTATCCCAGAAATTATATATAGGGATATTCCAAAAGGATTAAAAGCGAGAGGTCCGAAATAATTTGGAGGAGATATAATTTTGTAGTTCAAAATCGTTGAACTGTAGCTGTGTGTATATGATATATTTAGTAATAGGTCTGTTCGTAGAGCAGTCACAAACGGTTGGAAACTGGACGACTCATGCGCAGTGAATAAAAATCGTCGTCAAAAAGACTCTGCGCATGAGTCGTCCAGTTTCCAACCGTTTGTGACTGCTCTAAGAACAGACCTAATATTATTTAAATAAACTACAACCATTAGTACCAGTATAAAATCCTAAGTGTTTGATTTATATTCAAACTTGGGAATGTAGACATAGGTGGAACAAATTCGTCGAAATAAAAAAAATATACACATTATTGTGGTTTGATTCCCAAAAAAAATTAAGAAGAAAAAGAATAAGTAATGCCAGAAGGAACGTACAGAAGATATTTAGTAAGATATTCCAATGAAAACGGCTCTGAACAATTCAATTCCATGAATCTTCTAAACATAATTTAATGTACCGGTTGCATTTTTATCAGTGTAGATATACGTAAATGGAACAGATAATTTTTAAAGGCAACCCTAATTTCTTTAGAACTCAATTAGGTGGTAGTCCACTTTTAGCAGATGAATCTAAAAATAAAATGTAGATTTTCGGCAAATTACTGATAATATTTTGAGTTTGACAACGTTGCTTTAAATAATTTCCTGTCAATTTAAGCTAATTCCCAATTCATTTGCAGTAATTTGATACGGACACCGCATTGGTTGATGGTTTTATTTTGAAAATTACGTAAAGCCATTTTGAACTTATGATTAATTATTGACTCTTGAGATTTATGGAAAACATGTTGTAAAAGTATAATGTTGTATACTCAAAGAATAAATATAACAAATTCAATATATTATAGTCTCATGTGACATTACCTTTAGAGATGACATCTGGTAAAATACTTGATGAACTACAATTGAAATATGGAGTGAGTAGGAAATTCAAAAAATGAATGATTTCGTTTCAGACTGTGTGAACAAAATAACAGACGAATATTACTTTTTATTAAACGAATGTCCACAAATTCTTATGTAGAATGTGACCTGCACATAGGTTTTCGAAGTACTTACAGTAAAATAATTAGGGTTAATGTGTTTCAATCCAATGTTAATACTAGATTTGTATATGCAGGTTATAATCTGTGTGTCTAACTTATTCTCTTACATAACTAGTTTACATTATATGATTCTTCCATCATTAATAAGGTGTGAATTAAGAAATTGATATTCAAAAGTTCCGCCATTGCCAAATTGTGCAGCCTTGAGCACTGAGCCAAAGATTACAGAATAAAAATATAAGAGCTGCAGGATACCTTTATTAAAAAATTTTAAAAATGTTGTAAAACGCTAATTTTGGAGTTTGGTTTATGTGTTAAATTTAATCTATTGTTTTTCAAATATTTCAATATACATTTTTGAGTAAAATATATACTGGTATAGAGACTTGCATAATATTTGAAAGGAAATTGATTACATGGATGATGAAAAGAAAATTTAGTAAATTTGTTCCAAGGAACTGCCCAATTCCCCTTTGGTTAGATATAGAATTGAATTTTTGTGTTTTCTTGCTCAATGTACTTGTTTATGTTATAAATGTTATAAAAATAAATCCGTAATTTTGTATAAGCAAATATTACAAAATGTTTAGTGTTTAAGCTTTGCTATTAAAAAGAAAAATATTAATATGACTTTTTGCTCATTTCAACAATTCATTAATAAATTTAAAAAAATCTATACAACATAAACATAAAACACGAACAACCAATAAACACCGTTCTAAAATAACAGCGCTCGACGTCCCGTATAATATGCCAAATTAAATGCAAGTAAGGACGTAGCGACGTACTGTACCATCCAAGTCACCAGACAGTCACCAGCAGCATCTGTGCTTTACGCGATAAATTCGAACGAGTGAAACATCTTATATTTTTATTCTGTAATCTTTGGTTATAAGCATAGTTTCCGTGAGTTTCCAATTTTACTTTTGGATAACCCATTTTGCCAAAAAGATATGCGGTCAAAATTTGAAGTTGAATAGTGTAAGTATATATCTGTAAGTTATTATTTGACTTACCCAAACTAAATAAAGTATCCGGCCACATAGTTAAATACTGCTCGTAGAATACATAAAATATAGAATATGGGAAAACCTCAACGCCAATTGTCTCTGTAAGATTAGCTGCTACTTTTCTAGCAGCTCTCATGCTTTCGTAATAATCTTCTGAAGTCTTCAAAATAGTGTGATATGTCATGAAATATGAAGCGCCAACTGTAGACATATTTGTGGTTTTATTGGTTTGATAATTTACTCCTTGGCCATAAGCGGCATGTCCGCCTTTGGGACAGGTAGATGTAGGGTTGTCTCGAAGGAAAAATGATACGTAATGACTGAATTCATCAGGAAGTGGTCTGTGTTGTTTGGAATCGAATTTTATTTTGCAGGGATCACAATCTGGAAAAAATTGAGTAGTTATAAATTATGTCAGAAATAACTTGTTATCTATATTAAAATTAGTTCAATTAGCCCAGTTGATGGTGTGAATTTTTACACTGAAAGCGCAAGAAGTAATTAGCAATGTCGCTGATTTTTTTATAATTATTTTAGAGTATATTGGTTGATATAAGAAAAAGTTCATTGGTCAATCGATTTCCTAGTCAAAAAAATTGAAAAATTACAATATTTTTCGAAATATTTTTGACTACAGGTGACAACTGGACTGATTGCTGAAATCATGTTAAGCTTCTTCGGAAGTGTTAGGTCTACCTATCTTTTTTGATGGACAATTCAAGAAAGACCAAAACGACCATAATTAATAATTTCAGAAGTAAACTAAATCACCAAATGGTTAAAGAAAAATTTTGAGGTTAAGAATAAACATTGTACTTACCGTCATCATTTGGACAAAAATTGTGATCCTTGTCGTATTTACAACAGGAAGGTGAGTCTGCCCAATCGAAGAAATCATCTACCCAACTCGAGGCGGGCCTCGCAATGTATGTAATTTCTGGAACTTTACTAGCACCATATAACTGAGCAACTAAGGAATCACTCCTGCAATACCTTCCAGTACATATCAAATTTTGAGCATTAACATCGCTGTAGTTTAATCCACTTTTTGCCACGAAGTATACCGGTGGTCCTATAAGTAATTTATTTTTCAATTAATTGACATATTTACAATATTTAATCGTTTTTCAGTTCTACAGAGGGGTGATGCAGTATGAAATCTCCACTTAGACAAAACCCAAGGAGTTAGCTATAATTGAGTACAGAAATAGGCATAATAGAGGTAAATTCATTTATTCATTGAACCAATTTAATTTATTTTATAGTATCCTAACATCTATTTCTCGGGCTATATGCCCAGACAGACAATGAAATAGAGTTCCAAGTTAAACGGTATTGGAATATATCCACGATATAACCTACTATTTTTTAAAAAGTAATTATCAAATTTGTAATAGTATGATACTATTTATTATCTTTACACTTTACTTAAATATGACAATTTTTACAGGAAACTATAATTAAGCAAATATTGAATTAGTTTTGATATTTACCTATGCTCAAATAATCCTTAAGAGATTTGAAATATTTGAGTACGAAGCTATCTTCGGGCATTGAAAGTTCTTGATCAAGACCAATTTCTATATGGGGAGTTACAGCTGCCGATGAACATAACCATCCAAAGAATATCACCATTACAGCACACCTTACAGGTTTATTCATTAATGCTGGTACATAAACATATTTGAAAAACGAATAAAGTATGCCTTCTTGATTATTAGACACTGTTGGTTCGTTCTTCTTAGAACCACGTATAAAGCAGAATATATCAAATCTGTGAAAGAGTAAAATTAGTATGACTTCGATATAATAAATAATGTTTAACCGTTAATACAAATATAATTTTATGAAAACTAATTTATTATTATAAAATCTTTTACCTGTTAGCAGACTGCCTTGCTGTATCCAGAGCCATCAAGCTCACAAAACAAGTGATTTGCAAGAAGAAATCAAAAAGTAGCGCCATACCAGCATATAACGCAAAAGCTCTAACAGCGGGCATGTCTGATAAGCTTCCTAAGAAAAAGCAGCAGCTTTCAGATACGCTGGTCAGTAACATAGATGGCCCGACTTGTCCTAAAGTTCTACCGATATGTTGGGCGTGAGTTTCATTCAACTTTTTTGTATCTCTTTGATGTGTTTGAACCAAAATAAAAATGTTGTCGACTCCCACAGCCAGAACCAAAAACGGGATCACTTCAATAATTATGAGGGTCGCTGGAGTGCCAATGAAAGCGAACAAACCAACAGATGATATTACTGATGCTAGTACTATCATTACTCCTCCAAGACCTAAAATTATTAGCATTTAAAGTAGGTTTTTATTTCACAATTTTTTGGTAGTTTCTTAGAAAGTGGTGGAATATGGAAAAAATCAGGAGACACATATGTAATGTGTGTACAGGGTTTTCCGAAAGTGGAGAATAAAAATTTTCAAGGTGATAAAAATCTGTATTTAAGACTAGGATATTTTTATGTGGATTTTTGAAATCTTCGGGTACATGCGCATAGTAAAAAATTCTTGGAATCCATAATAGTGGGAATTTTGAACTAAAATTTGAAGTCTATACTCTTAGAAAGTGGTGGAGTATGGAAAAAAATCAAGAGAACGGTATCTATGATATTTTGTATACAGGGTTATCCTAAAGTGAAAAGTACATTTTTTCTTTATTAGGAAATTTTTGTTGATTTTTTGAATTTTCGGGGTCGAATAAGTAGATTTCTATGAATAAAAGGATGAAAAAACATCGATTTTGGAATTTCAAAATATCGAAAATGGGTATTCGCGATGAAAAATAGTACATGCGCATAGTAAAAAATTCTTGGAATCCATAATAGTGGGAATTTTGAACTAATATTTGAAATCTATATTCTTAGAAAGTGGTGGAGTATGGGAAGAAATCAAGAGAACGGTACAGTTGTCAGAAGCAAACGTGAGCCCTGGTGGGCGTGTTCATGTCGCTTTATTTTTGTAGTAACATTCGATATTTTGAATCGATAACCAAATATCGATACCATAAATGTCAACTGTTAAGAGATATGTAAACAAAGTCAAACTTGATAAAAATGTAACTCATATTAATGAAAAAAATTATATTGGACCAAAAATAAAACTACCGTTTGCCCTAAATGTTTATATTCACAAACTACATGACCCTGTAGTAATGTCATGAATAAGAAGGTCAAGTTTCTATGGAAAGCAACAAAATATGAACTGTTTATGTAGCCTATTCCTTCATCTATCTGCGTACACATCAGGATCTTTTGGAATAGAGCCGTCGAATGCCGTTTGTTAACTTTTTGTTTAATTCAAATCGATAGTGTGACCTATTTGGTATATTTAGATTTGTAATTTTTTCCAGTGTTCATTTTTCTTAACAGCCGAAAGGTAAAGTGCATGAGAGTGTTATATTGGAATATACACTTCACCACCACCAATTAGCTAAATCTTATATATTTAGTTGTTGTAAACAAGAATGTATGTATGTATGTCAAAATTACCAAAAGGACACATTGGTTATCTAAATAGTCTTCGACCCCAGTCAATATGAAAAATCCCCAAAAACAATAGCCATTTTATATATCCCTTCAATAAAATATTCGAAAAACTATTGGATCCAAATTAGTGAAATTGTCTAAAAATCGGATAATTATCCTAGCATTGACAACACTGATACAGAATGAATAAAATGATGTATGTTGATGAAATCAATCGCTCATATTATTTGGATTATATTTAACAATTACTAATGGACAATCGTTAACATTGGCTCTTGATTGGCTGCTTGCGATGACCTGATTTTAGTTCGCATATTTTCCGGGGCTCATGTTTGGTTCTGACAACTGTATCTATGATATTTTGTATGCAGGGTTATCCGAAAGTGAATAGTTTATTTTTTCTTTATTAAAGACTGTAGGAAATTTTTATGTGGATTTTTGGAATTTTCGGGGTCTAATTGGTAGATTTCCATATAAAAAAAAAATGCCAAAAAGTATCGATTTTGGAATTTCAAAATTTCGAAAATGGGTATTTTGGATGAAAAATAGTTCATGCGCATAGAAAAAAATTCGTAGAATCCATAATAGTGAGAATTTTCAGCTAAAATTTGAAATCCATACTCTCAGAAAGTGTTGGAGTATGGAAAGAAATCAAGAGAACGGTATCTATGATATTTTGTATACAGGGTTATCCGAAAGTGAAAAGTACATTTTTTCTTTATTAAAGACTAGGAAATTTTTTTGTGTATTTTTGAAATTTTCGGGGTCGAATAGGTAGATTTCTATATATAAAAGAGAAAAAAAATTTCAAAATATCGAAAATGGGTATTTGCGATGAAAAATACATGCAAATAGTAAAAAATTCATAGAATCCAAAATAATGGAAATAGAAAACATCAACAGTTAGGACATTTTTTTAAAGTCCCCAAAAAATTAGTTTAAAAAAGAAGATCAGTGATTCAAATAAAAGCCTTTCTCTTACAGAAACAATAAATAAATGATACATACCTAGTGTAATTTTGCTGTCAATTAAAAGTCTGGAACATTTGTTAACTTGACCCAAAGAAATAGCAATGTAGGCGAACATAATCATATAAGAAATGAGAATAGTTACAACATCGGATCGACTCTCTCTATCCAATTCATCTTCAATAGATCTTTCGGAAGTAAACGCAATATCCATGTTCGAAAGCTCTTCAGAACTTGTGTAATTTTTCATAAAATCGACGAATTCTTTCTCCCATTCCATAGCAGGCGTTAATAAACTTTTGTTGTGGTAATTATTAACAATAAATGTCAAAATAACTGTAGTAGCGTTTTTGTAGTCTGGATTCTTGGCTAAATTTTCTCCTTTTTTAAGGAAACCACCCATGGCTACAGCAGGATCGACCGGTCCTCCGTACGGAGCAAGACAATCTAAAGGATCGTAAGGATTTCTAAAAAAAAATTAAGAATAGGTATTTATTTTTACTTATTTAAGAGGTTGACATTAACTAACAGTTCATTGAAGATAGGAGAACATTTGCATAGTGACCAAGCTTTTTTCTCATGTCTTCATATTGACTTTTAGAAAGAGCGGCTACTTACCCTACACATTTTACAAATCTATCTAAATAATTTGTCTTATATCCCAGCGGATCTGTACCTTCTTCGTTAAAAGTGTTAAAATCATTCTGGTAATATCCCCAAATACTTTGTACGACGCATTCCGAAACGTCTGTATTTTTTTGATTCTCTTTTCTTAAAGGTGCGAAGCATATTTTGTCAAAACTGTGAGATGTTCCTTGTCCGAGAGCCTGTATATTTTCTTGTAATGCTAAAACGGATTCTAGGAATTCCTTATTGAAAGCTGGACCGAACTCAATAATTCCATCTGAAGTATTATGATAGACGTTTGATAAATTCACTGCTCTGATAATGACTTGTTCTGTTCGGTAAAATGGTTCAAAATGGCTGTCGAAAAATTCTCTCTCGATTCGACTACGAGATGAAGGAGATGCCCAAACTTGGACAGGATCTGTGGTGATCTAGAAAAAATTTCAGTGATGAAATCTGAGTATCAGCTCCTTCGAAATACTGAGAACATACCATGGATGGTTAAACCATTTCAATTTTAAATAAAACATCAATTTATTGAAAAATATTTATAAAACTTACTTTTAAATACTTTATTCCATGTCCTAGACCCATAACTAAACAAGCGCCAAGAAAAAGAATCAACCATGGTCTATCGGCACAAAAAGTGCCCCATTTTTCAAATGCCATCTGTAAGAAAGTATCAGTGTTGGCACCCAATTTTTCGATGAACGAAGAAGCGTTTTCATAATCATCCGTTGATTTATTTATAGAGTGAGTTTCCATTTCATGAGCTTGTTCAGATGTTATACCTAAATATAATAAAAACGATAAGAAATTGTCTAGGGATATTTATGTTATTAAAATTGTGGTGAAGTAAAAAAGAAATAAAGTGTGAGTAAAAAATATACAATAGCGGATTGGTAAATGTCAAATGTTCAACAGATTTCAACTGGTTATAGAGAACTTGAACCAAACTTAGAATGCAAACTGCATCATTTTAATCTGAAATTAATGAAAAGAATGCCACTCAAGCGATTTAAGATTATTTAGATTAATGTGGACTGTAATCAACCATAAAAGAAGGATACTCCTTTAATTGGTAATGGTAAGGTAAGGCAGAACATTGTGGATTATTAATATTTTAACTAATTTATCAGTAACTGTCACTAGACAAACCTCCACGAATCTTTCTACTACAATCAAATCTTTTAAGGAGGACTTATTAACGACCAGCTGTATATTCTGCGGGACTGGATTCCTCCAGGTGAGTCCCAAGTTTCCCCAACTAAATATAAATCATAGAGAGTTTACCTTCCTCTACAGGGAATTTCTTTGGATTGAATGTATTATCCAAGAAATTACAATAGAGTCCCTGGTTACTCCAACTAAGGATAAATCAAAGAAAGTTTACCTTTCTCTACAGGGAATCTCTTTTGATTGAAAATATTATCCAAGAAAATACAAGAGAGTCCCTAGTTACTCCAACTGAGGATAAATCATAGAAAGTTTACCTTTTTCTACAGGGAATCTCTTTTGATTGAAACTATTATCTAAGAAATTACAAGAGAAAGCGTTGTTTGCTTTCCTACCTCAAGATATTTACTATGTTGAGATGATATTACCATCTAACCTAACCTCCATTGAAGTTTTGGAAGATGTGGGTTAACTATAGCTCTTTCAGATGGTTTTCTTTTTATATTTAATGGTGGTTGAATTTAATCAGCATTTAAATTTAGTAATAGTTACTGAATTTTAAAATAAAATAGGTCTATAACCAGTAAAATAAAAAGGTTATAAATATGAGATAATCGTCAAGCTTGAACAAGAATTTAAATAAGTAGAATATTGTAACTGACAATTAAATGAGGACTAGAATTAACAGCGATGGGAAAAGGGAGATTAGAGCTTTCATAATTTGGTGTGTGGATTTAGTCCAATTTACTTTCTAATATTCCTGCAATGATGATTGAGAAGAAATTAGTGTTCACATCACAAACGAAATCAGCCAAGTATTCCAATGTATTAGTAAAGCACCGCAAACCAATAAAAGTATTAAGTGAATACAAAAAAATAAGAAACTAAAGTTCTAAGAAAAGATATGGGATGTGTGTTGGAAAAACATAGTAATAAATAATGTTTACCTCTATATTTATACATGTAAATATATTATATAAATAATTATGTTCATTCATCGCACCTTTTAACCAAATTTATTCAACATATTCAAGAGTAAAATTGAGATAATGCGTTATTCATTGGAATGTGTATAACTTTTCAACTAAGGTTAATATCCCCATTACAATAAACGGGAAATAAATAGATTAAATAATTAATCAATTTAAAATCTGGAATTTTAATATTTTCATTGTTTTGGACACAATGATGTACTATTGTAGTTCATTTATACTCTATGAGAAATTCAAGAAAGTTAGTTAGATCGAAAATATATGTTTTCTTTATTCTATGCTTTTCCAAATTAAATTCATTTAATGATGCAGAAGATGTAGACAACTTAGAATAGTAGATATTTTCAAGATATTTCCTTTTGACTTTTCAAATAGAAATATGGCTTCCTGGGAATAAAAAATGTTTTTGTTTCAAAACTAAAAGTTTGTGAAACCACTATGATGGGTGTAGTTAAGTGTTTCTGTATAAATCCAAATTATTGTTCTTTGTATTATTTTCAATAATTTCTACTGAGGCTGGAAAAATATATGTTACTGAATGAAGCTTACAGCCTTTATTTATAATTTTTTCAAGGTTGTAAAACAAAGCAAAATATCTTGAAACAGTCTATACCTATATAGTTATCATCATAATTTATGGTAGGTACAATACCACAGTCATATTCCTAAACAACCTATTATACCAAGGCTACTGACTCATAATAGGCTCATTTAACATTTTTTTTCAGTGTCTAAGAATTGTCTAACAATCTTATCTTTGTTAACATGTTTTTCTCAACTCCCAGAGAACAGGAAAATCACTCTGTGCACGAGCTATGCTATAAAGACTGACAAGCCGCTATGCTTTTCTGACGGACGGACCTGGTAACGTCACACAGGGACGGAATCTCTAATATTTTCTTAAATTTTTATCCGATTGGGCTGATTTTTTGTTTTAATTGATAAGGTCTTTACATGAAAAAGTTAATATAGGATTATCACTGAATGACCCTATTTTGAATGTAATACCTCACTATTAGATTTTTTGTTATTATATTTAATGATGTGTATAACTGTGGTGCTGTAAATTTATAAATATTGTCTACATCTTTATACAAACAGTATGTAAACGTACTCGATCGTTTTGACGATTGTAAAGGACTATCTTCTGCGTCTTCTAGAGCAACTTGGGATGAATGATGTTCAGGCACCGCTAACCTACGTGCAACTTCAGCCCTCATATCTTCAGATAATTGTCCTCTCACCAAACCCACTGCAACCAACCATGACCCAAATATTCCACCAAATATATACATTATATTTACCATGCTACATTAAATTATGTATACACTTAATAGAAACATTGCTTATACGAGTATATCTCAATATTATTATTGAAATAGGTTGTGTGGAATTTTTCAAAATATTGAAAGATGTACTAAAAGTTTCTAATTAACTTTTAGTAATAGTAATATGAGTAGATTCCATAAAGTGAGAGCTAAGTCAGTAAATTCAATTTAGAATAATATTATCAGTTATGATAGGCCTTGTAAATTTAGGTTGTTTAATCTCATTATTCTTTTAGCGATTCGACTTGGAAAACTATCAACCTAAAAACTTTCCACCTTCAAATCTACTTGATAAAATACAAGCCTTTTTGGCAATTAAATCTGATAAATGTCACACTTTGTTTAGTTCGATACACAAGTGACTTCTTTTTGTTCATTTTATTGTTAATTTTTTTTAATCAAGAACTTTTTGTATCCGTATGAAATAAACTAGATAAGATATTATATCATCAGCCAAGGCACGCACGTATAAATTTTAAAAAAGTAATTATTAAAAAGCATTTTGAGATTATGTTTTGCAATGTGTTAAAAAATGTATACATATTTAATGAAAAATTTTATGGGTAAACCACTAAACACCTCTCAGGAATTCGTGCCATAAAATTGGGAGATGAGAAAAAACCGGTGAGTGCGAGTTCCGTACCATTATCTAGGAAAACAAACAACTAGGCTACGGCGGCAGCTATTTGTTGCATAATCAATATCGAGAAAAACTTTAAAAAAACATGATTTTTAAATATTTATTTTATTGTTTTTAGTATTTGCTGTTATAGCGGCAACACAATCATCTGTTAAACAATAACGGTTTATGAGATACAGCCTGGTGACCCTAAAAACCCTAAAAAAGGATAAAGTATAAAAATAAAATTTGTGTATACGCCTTATTGGAATTGAATCAAAACTAGACAAATACATGTACGGACTAAGCTCAATGGTTAATGATGGAATTGTTTTACATCTTAGATTTTTTTTTCATTTCTAAATGCAAGGAGTTTTGTCATCACCCAAGTTTTTGGAAGGAATTCCTGTGTCACTTTGTATAAATATAATCCAAGTAAATTCAATGAATTCATCGAAGGATTTTCTGTACCGACAAAGCAACGACATTATTAGTATTATGTCATGTCTTGATACTTTAAAAGCTGTAATAACAGACAAAACAACAAAAAATGTATATTATTATGTACCATGCATGACAATTCCAACAAAAAAATGTACTGCTTCGTTAAAATACACTAAAAATTAACCTGAAGCTCAAAATCATGGGGACAATACATGCTGTTTATGGCGAGCTTACACTATCTATACAGGCGATTCATTATATCTTGTAAATCGTCAAAGATATTTGAATGAAATTTTGACAGATTGTAGTCAGCCTGAAGGCTCATATTTTAAAATTAGTTGCAATTGTACAGCGTTGCCAGAACGCCGTGTCAGATCAAAGGTGCGTTTTTTTAAATTATATACAGGGTTGTCCGTAAGTAATGGTCCAAAGTGAAATGGAAGATTCTTGGCCTCAAAATATAACGATCTGATTGAACTTGCTTCAATGAAATATTGATAATAAAAAAGATACAGGGTGGCAAAGTTGAAATGTCAAAAATGTTTTTTCTCAGTAAATTGAAAGATTTTGGATATAGAAATGTAAAAATTTGAAGATAGGGGTTTTAGTGCCTATAATATGCTTTTCGATTCGATGTATTTCCTAGAGGGCGCCACAAGAGCTATGTTGTTAGTGTAACTGTGCGATTAGCTTTTTCATCGTTAGCCGTATCCCTCAATTTATTGGAAAATATCAAAACTACATCATTTATGCGACAAAAAGGTATAGGCAGGCGTTTCAAAATGTCATTGTGCAAATTTGGGAATGTAAGTTGATCTTTTAAAGACCGTATCCAATGTGTCAATGTAAAGGGTAGTCACTTTGAGCATTTTTTATAACTTTTTTGTTTTTTATAAATTTTAGTACTCACAGTTGTTGATAAATGTGAGTAAATTTAATATTGTTGGATTTCTTTAATCATAAATTTGGAATATCATAAAAACTATTCAGTTTGGGTATAGGGAATACTTGATAAATTTTCAAGTTTATCAAAGTAACTTTCATTTATCTATATGAAATACAGGGTGATCCACTTAAAAAATTGTGAAAACGATGTATTCGAGTTTGGGCTCTCCCTGTATATGGTATATTAGATGCTATGAAAGATTAATTTTAAATTGTTCAGTTTAAAGTATACAGGACGTTGAACACATTGAACTCATTATTTCATTATTTTTAGGAACAATTGGTCAGAGCTTTTTAAATACACTGTATAACCTATTACAACCTTATATCATTGTAATAGAGATGTCTAGCAGAGTTCAAATTTGAAGTTAAATACAGGGTGTCCCATTTAAAAGAATGTACCTTCGATTTTACACGGCGTTCTGGAGCACGCTGAAGAATTGCGACTAATTTTAAGATATGAAAAATAAAAATTGGCATAGATAAGAACAAGTTACGGCAAATTTTAAATGAAGACACCTTGTATTATATTAGTATATTATTAACTTTTTGGATTCTACATTAAATTTTAAGTCACTTTGTGCAGAATACCCTATATCCGAAATTTTTAAGAAAAGTAATAACTTGACTTCGATGTTTTTAATGATCCTGTAAAAGGTAATTAAAATGTATAAATAGCCAATACACATAACTATTTTTAAGAATCTATTGACCATGGAATTCAACATAATACAAAATATTTACTATACGCAATTAACTCAAGGCATTATTTAAAAGTTAGTATTTAAAAATCGATGGAAACTACCTAATTATATTAGAATAAAATTAATTCTTAGGAGTCAACAAATTATGAAATTAGAATAAATTAATATAATGTCCATAGTTTTTGATAATTTGTGAAAAGTGAAAAAAGTTTTTTTTTAATTAAATACAGAATAGGTATTATAAATACAATTACATCTTTAATCAAGATAAACAAGATTTTTAAAAACATACTTCGTACCAAAAAGTTGGGATTTGATAGATAGTGTTGATTTGTCTTATTATTTTTCAAACAACAATGCAGTACGCTTTTTATACACGGTATACACACCACACCGGCAGAAAGTTTGAGAGCATCATGACGCACAGTTCAGAAATCTCAAACTTCTAGTTCCCAAATTTATATTTCAATCCACGAAGTCCGGGCTAAAACAACTTATTTCTTATGAAGGGTGTTAATTTTTCTGCTTTATTGTTACACCCTGTATAATTATGTCTTAGACGGTTGGAAGGCATTTACTCTGGGCTTTCCAACGACGTATCACAACTCACAAGTAAGTGGTTACCATTTAAATTTTTGTAAGTGGGGCATAGGGGGTTGATGTTATTTTAGTTCCCCATCTCTACCCTAGAAACGGTTTTGATATTTTTTTTACATTTCTTTTCGTTCACGAGGTACAGCCCATTAAAATTGTCATCCTGCATGAATCAATTTTATGAAATAATTTGAAAATCGTTAATGCTCGGGATATTTTTAAAATAAAATGAAGCAAATAGTAAATATCAATCAATTCTTACATAGTCTAGGAGGAATCGGCGCATGAGTACCGGAAACTATTCCACCTCAATTTTTTTATGCGAATGCATGTTGCCATGGGGCAACTCGGTGCCATATTGTTTAAACAATTGCAAGGAATTGTTAATTTTTCAACCGGACAAATTTTTTTATATTCTTCATTGGAATACCAATGAAAAAGGACCTATGAATTTTCACGATAAAGTTGATATTTCCAAAGTAATTAATTTTTGAAGGTTCGAAAAATCTCAAATTTGGGTACTTTCGACCCATGAAAAATACAGGGTGTTTTCAAATGACACCTACAACGTTTGCACGTAGATACCTGTCGTAAAATTGGACAAAATGATATAAGGATTGAGGGGTCCAGCTTCTTTACTTTTCGAATTACAGGGTGTTAAAAAGTTTTGAAAAATTGAATGTTCCAATTCGATAACTTTAAAATGGATGAATAAATTGATTTGACATTTGGCAGGTTCTTTTTAAATGTAAAAGGGCATATTTTGATAAAAAAACATTTTTCAATTTTTGATCCAGTGGTGTACACTTGAAAGAATATGTTACCTCTCCCCTCCCATTTTTTACGCCACTGACATTAGAAGCAATTTTTATTCAATTTTGTATTCCTCAATGGTTTTCACGTGAAAAACGAATAACTGTATTTTTCATGGGTCGAAAGTACCCAAATTTGAGATTTTTCGAACCTTAAAAAATTCATATCTTTGGAAATATCAACTTTATCGTGAAAAGTCATAGAATCTTTTTTATTGGTATTTTAATAAAGAATATAAAAAAAATTTGTCCGGTTGAAAAATAACAATTCCTTGCAATTGTTTAAACAATTTCGATTTAAACAATATGGCACCGGGTTGCCCCATGGCAACATGCATTTATATCATCAGTAGGGCAATTTGAAGAGGATTGCATAAAAAAATTGAGGTGGAATAGTTTCCGGTACTCATGCGCCGATTCCTCCTAGACTAACATCAATTTAACAGGGAATTTCACAAAATAATAACTATCACATAAGTTCGCTTATAGTGAACAAAAACAAATTATAACCAGTGACTATTATTTTATAGTCACTGCTATAACCTAGCAAATCTAGATCTGAATTTATTTAAGTACAGTACAAGAAGTGCACCGGTTATTTCAATAACAACTGTCTCATCATGAAGTGCAATATTATATGACGTTAAGCAGTTTTGAAATTAAACTATCAATTAACCTATCAAAAGCGAACAATTTTTAACAGACAAGTAAATTATTTTTAGCAAATTCAATTCATTTCAAGTTGAGATTAATCACAAGTAGAATTTGTAATAAAATTGGAATGTGCTGTTATAGTGTAAGTGGTGGTTGAGATTGCTGTAGAAAAAAGAGGGTTTTAGAACCATTTTTTACATAACAGAAGGAAACTTATGCGAATAGAAATAAGTTATAGACCGGTAGCCAATGACACGTGTAGACAGGACCGTTGTTTTGGGGGTTCAGCCCCCCCTGAAATCTCAAAAGGTAGCAGTGGCCATACATTTAAATAATCTGGTATAAATAACAGAGGCAACAATAGGCCATGCCTGCTAAGATCCGGGCGTTTTAAAGTAGGCAGATTTTCGTCTTTTCATTATTATTTTTAGTAGTAAATGGTAGGCAAGTTACGACAAGTGGATGGTGCGTACGAAGAGACAAAAGGTGATATAATAATATACATTTATCTACCGGTGTGAAGTTGGCAACCGAAAGTTAGCAACCGAAATGACGGAA
>CAJUYI010000807.1:0-15261 GCA_910591695.1 Galerucella pusilla
CATACTTAATTAGGGTTTATTACTCCTCGTACTTTCTGTACAGATTTATAAATAGTAAATGCTTATCTTTTCCTATTGACAATATCAATTTCCAAGTAAAGTCTTATTTAAAGATATTTTTAGATACTTCAAGCTCTACATACATTACAGTACAGTATTATGGTATTTTCCGATAACAAAAATTCTATTCACTTCTAGTATGTGCTATACTCTATCCTCAAAATATTAATAGGTTTTGCAAAACAGGAAATTTTGTACTCACCGTAAAATGAAAATAACAAATTAAAGGTTTTGAAAAAAACCGATTTTATAGAATTTATCTGAGTGCAAATGATGAAACGCTTTGAACAAAACTTTTTCTTCCTCAGAAATGGGAAATTTGAAAGTAGACGCTCAATTCAGTTGTGATTCAGTCGTTTTGGAAAAGCTACAATTCGTTTTTTGTTGTAACGTATAAAGTTGGTTATGGAGATGTATAGTCTCCATGGAGTTGGGCTTCACGGATAATTTGACATCATCAATTTATTTTTGAAAACTTTACAATTGTATCACTGTTTTTCCGAAGTTTCCATATACTGCACTCTTTTTCAGACCACTTCCAATTCCAAATAAAAATAAGTGGGGCGAGAGTAAGTTAGAAATACTGAAACAAATTGGGATCTAAAAAGAATGCGAAACGCTACGATTGGTGTAAACTTGAAAACATAACATCAATCTTTCAGTTTTAATCACAGTTGATAATGGATTTGAATTCACAAGAGAAGTTGTGGAATATATAATAATGTTCTGTAACCAAATTCTTGACCATTCGGAATACTCAAGGCTACTCGCATTCCAACGAATTAATTGAAATACTATTTTGCCTTGCGTATTCGCTTTATAATCTTTTTACATGATTACCATAATAATTATATAGTTAATACTAAATACTAATTTTTTTTTTTGTAATAGGCTGTTCAACTTCAAATTTTGATCCCATGCTGTATTGGGTAATATTAATAAGTGATAAATGGGGTATTCAAAAATAATATCATTTTAAATTTAGTCTTCAGAATAACTGGAAAAAAATAAATCTAAAATTAACTTAAATTATGCAACTTATAATGCAGATGGGTCACCAGTCCTAATGTGAAGTTGTCGATAGTCTTCCTTCGCTGTTCTTTGAGCGTTTTCGATTATTTACTTTTGGCTGCTAGTAGCAGCTCGTAGTGACTGAATTCCGTTCGTTTATTACCGGGCGTGACGCCTAGTCTCACCTTCCCCTTGCCCCTCAAGCACATACCGAAAAGTATGAGCTTCAAGCATGCTTCAAGCCGGACATTAAATATTTGATGTTTGTCCGGTTTGACGTTTATTTAAAGGTTAAGATTGTGCCGATTACGATTTAATACGATTTAAACCTTACTAAAAATATCGATATATGCAAAATTTTATTATCAAAAACATTATAATTGAAAGCTGTTCTTCTAACAACACAGGAAATTCATTGGCATTGGCACATGTCAGGTGGTTTTCAGGATCCTAAAAAATCGTGTTCGATTTGCTCAAAAGTCGTGACGACTGAGGCGTCACGCACAAGAGCTTGAAACCCAAATAAATGAAAGCAACATATTATGTATCAGATTATTCTTCTTTCTCCTTCATTGGGATCTTTGAGCTTGTTCATAGCAAAAATATCGACATCTAAAATATATCACTCTGTTGTTTACCTTGTTAAATTTAATTTGGAGCATCTTATTGATGGAAGTCATAAAACTCAAACGCGAACTATGTATTAAATTTAAACCGATATAAAACCACATGCGAATGCAAACAACTTACTGTCATTATAACCTAATATTCTTCTTTTCTTCTTCAATTTGAGTAGCTGCCTTTTCTTATAATTATGTTGACCCATGACAAAATATGTGACTAATTTAAACTTATACTGGCGACGTCAAAATTTATAGATCCTATTAAAGGCAAGGTGGTCCATAACTCGGTTTCATATTGAAGTTATATTTTTTTATATGGAACACACTAAAGTCTATTTAAAATTTGATCTCCGCCTCACTCAACCACTACAACAATTTAAGAGTGTAATCTGCTATGAAGGTGATTAGTAAAAGTTATAACCAATTTTCCGTCCTAATCATATTAAGTTATAATGGAGTTATGGAAGACCCAGCAATATTGTAACTCATTTAGAAATATGAAGCTTAAAGCTATAATTCAACTTGTTCGGTACATTCCATGAGTTTCACACTAATTAGCCACCACCCTGTATACTGAATTTCTCGTCTTGTTGACAGGCATCCACACACATTGGACTAAACATGGCCGATCCTCGATATTTTTCAGCGTCATCTACATCGAGCACCCTTTTTGTCGACACGACACGTTTGTAAACTCCCTAGCTATACTTTTACTTAATAGAGGTCAGCAGAAGTATTAGAGCCTCAATTTATATAAAATGTGTTACAAAGAAAAAAGATTAATTTTTGAAAATTCTGAATTTGAAATAATACAATTTTATCTAAATATACTGAAATTAAAACATCATTGAGTAAATCGAGAACTTAGGATAAGTATGTTATCTCTGACTTAGGATTACAACCCAGATTTCAAAGTATACTACAATCAGAGGTGGGATGGTAACGGGATACTTCATCGTTATGGTTATCGTTAATTGAGTGATTAGTTCTTTTCTTTTCTTTAATACTGAAGAAATGCAAATTTCACTGTAGTTAGGGTGATCTAGTGCTAACAAATTGATGAATGTTTGATAGCAACTAATGTTTCACAGTAACTGTCAGGAGGCGCTAGAATTTGACGCATAAATATGGTAGCCTAGTGATCAGAAACAATATTTAACAAGCACAAAACCTATTTTTTCAATAACATTTCTCGATATTGTCAAATTGAGAGGTACTTCACTCAAATTTTTTTAAACCTCGTATAATACTGAGAAAAATGTATATCTAATAACTGTATTTTTTATTTCAGAACATGCAGAACTTTTTATGAGGAATAACTTTTTTTCGTAATGTTATCAATTAAAAAGTTTCCCATGTGGTGCGAACTTGAGTGTACATAGTGTCTATCGTTTAAATATGTTTGTTATGTTATGAGTATTTTTGGAATATTGTCGATTAGATAATCTTATTGTCCAATGCGAACTTGTAGAATTATGACTGTGTATTTCATGTATGTATGGACGTCAATAAATCTATGTATACAGTGCTATTCAAAAGTACCCTCCCCCCTCGTATCTTTTGAACAGCTACACTTACATTAATACAATTTGGAGGGTGAATACAAAGTGTTGTAAACTTCTCTACGAATGGTAACAGCTAGGTGACATAAATGTAATAAATGACGTCACAGCGCCACTCTGGCCAATAATTTTAAATAGGACCTTATGGCAAGTGATATCTCGTTTGGAAGGCACTGACATTGGCTACATAGCCATATTAATTTTGTTTGGGTTTAAACCAATTTTGACGGATAAATTAAACAAATACCAAAACTATTATTTCACATTTGAATATTGAAGATTTTTCAGTTCGCCTCTGGTAAGTTGTCAAAAAATTGACGTTTTAAATTCAATAGTATTTGTTGCTTTGCAAAGTTTTTCTAAATAGCTTGAATATTTAATTTTATTATTGTTTAACGAGACGTTTAAGAGTTTACATAGGCAAAATGCTACGTACTCAAGCCGACAAAGTAGCATCTTGATAATTGGTGAATCTTGAAAGAATCTCCATGGAGCGCAACGTTTATTTAATGAGTGATACCCAGATCGCCCGATCTCGAGAACTTATTTGAGGGAGCTTCTTTTCAAGTTTGAAGCAACAGGTAGTGTTCAAGATGCCAAACGATCTGGTCGACCAACATTTAGTGATGATAAAAAAATGGATATAGTTGCTGAAATGGTAGTAAACCCTACTTTCTCTTCAACTAAAGTTGCGTCTATCTGTGAAGTAAGTAAAAGTACAGTACAGAGAGTTTTGGCTAAAAATAAATTTCATCCATACAAGTTAAAAATGGTGCACCACCTTTCGGATGACGATCCCGACAGAAGACTCGAATTCTGTGAATAAATGACAAATAAGATAAGTCAAAATCCACATTACACAAAAACAATTTGTTTTAGTGACGAAAGTACTTTTTGCCTCAATGGAAATGTGAATACATAAAATGTAAGGTATTCGAGTGACACAAATCCTCACACCTTTTGTGAACAACATACCCAATTTCCAGAAAAAGTCAATGTTTAGGCAGGTATTTTGGGAAACCACATAGTTGGTCCTGTTTTCCTAAATTCAAATTTGAGCGGTGAAGTGTATCTGGAGATGTTACAAAATGCAATTGAGCCGTTAATTCTTGAAATTCTGGAAAATAATCCAGATGAATTCGGCCATCTGGAAATAACATTTCCACAAGATGGTGCTTCAGCACATTATTACGGTGCAGTAAGACGTTACCTGGATGAAGAATATCGAGGTATATGGATCGGCCGGCGAGGTCCTATAGAATGGCCACCTCGGTCACCAGATCTGACACCATTAGATTTTTTTCTCTGGGGGTACTTGAAATCCAAGGTTTATACTACGGCACTAGATAGCATCGGCGTTCTGAAAAAAAGAATTATTGAAGAGTGCAATGCAATTTCAGCTGACAAATTCTAACGAGTACGACAAGAGTTTACTAATAGGATGTATTACTGTCAGGAAGTAGACGGAGCACACTTCGAACACTTGCTATAAGAATCCATTGTTGATATTCGATTAATTAAATTTAAAAAAATAATTTCAATAATTTTGGTATTTATTCAATTTTTCCGTCAAAATTAGTTTAAACCCAAACAAAATTAATATGGCTATGTAGCCAATGTCAATGCCTCTCAAACGAGATATCACTTGTCATAAGGTCCTATTTAAAATTATTGGCCAGAGTGGCACTGTAACGTCATCTATAGTCTTTTTCTTATTGTCTGACAGCACGCAAAAAGGTCACAGATGCTAGTCAGGTAGTAAACCAAAAGCGTCACCATTCATCTAAGTAATTTATTTACTATTTAATTTTATACCCGATCTGATATGTAAAGGTAATATAAATGTAAATTCGGTTAGTTAAACAACTAACTGACCTTCATACATTTCTAGAGTACATACAGTTAAAACAATAAATTATTTTTGAAATAATCTTGTAACGTAACTATTCTGACTGAATATTTCATTAATTATTTTGAGAATTTGGCGCAGGTCAATTCTTGGGAGACATATTAACAAACCATTTATCAATTCATATTCCAGATAATTACTTTTTGATTTTCGAAATGTTGATAATAACATTTCCAAGAAACATTACAATAGGGTTCTACTAGGGATTGTCCTAATGAATACTTAGAAATTTTGTAGGTATATACGGTGAAACTTGGGACTCGCCCAAATTTGTATAATTTCATTTGCTCAGAGTCGCTTACGTTCCATAAGTGTTAACTGCTGTGTTGTGAAAAATGTCTTCCCAGTAAAGTGTAAGAGAGTGCTAAGCTTGCAAACGAAGACTGTAGTATTAAATATGCATGATGCTGTTGTACATCATATGCTACTACTACTACTACTTAATGTGCAGGCGAGCCTTGTCCTGGACAACTCAAGCCAAGGTTCCGACACTGAGGCCACTGGCGGGCTCATTGTGCCAATCCTGCTACCTAGTCATCCATGAAGCCGAGCCCTTCAATAAAGGCCACAACCTTTTTCAGTGGATGCCTGCTTGTGTCTCCAGGAGCCATGACAGTGACTCCGAAGATTCGCCTGCGTAATACAGCCCAGTGTGGACACTCTAAGAGAACATGAACTGACGTTTCATCAGTCATGCCGCAACCCCTACATAGGGAACTTTCCTCTACTCCTAGATTGTAGAGGTGCTTCCTCATACAGCAGTGCCCTGTTAGGAGTCCTGCTATCCTCCTTAGCCTACTCCTTGGTAGTTCAGTGGCTGCCCTGGCGTGTCCATCAGTCCATCCCTTCAGTAGAAGTTTGGATTGTCTAGGACCCTGCAGAGCATTCCAATGAGCGAGGTGCTGATTCCTCAGCCACTTCTTCGTCTCCTTGCGTATTCTTTGTTTTGTTAGGCCCAGGGTCGGGCCCGGGCCGCAGAAAGGAGCTGCTGCCCCTTCCGCCACCAGTGCATCCGCCATCTCGTTGCCTTCAAAACCAGAGTGGGCTGGAATCCATTCTAGCCGCACCACGTTCCGCCTTGCAAGATTACCAAGTAGTTCTCGACATTCGTTAGCAAGTCCTGAGTTGCTGGTATACCCACTCAGGGCTTTAATTGCTGCCTGACTGTCGAAGTATATGGTTATGCGTCGATTCACATAACCTCTGTCTAGGTTTATCTGCGCACATTCCAAGATAGCATATATCTCGGCCTGATATGCAGATACACCCTCACCCAATGGTACACAAACCTGTGTTCTTGGGTTCCTGGAGTAAATTCCAGCCCCTGCTCTATCACCGGAGCATGAGCCATCTGTGTACCAGACGGTCCCATTAGGCTGTGTATTCCTCTCTTTTTCCCAAGACTCTCTATCCCGTATCATGGCCCTATATGGGGTAGCGAAGTAGTACTCACGCAGGCATTCATCAGCCGCTCGAGCCAGAACTGGAATATCTTCCAGGAGCCGGAGCTTCTTGACTTGCCTGCACTCTTCCCCTCTTCGCACGTATCCCAGCCGTTTCAAGCGCAGGAAAGCCCTCCCTGCCTCAGCCTCGATCACATGGTGAAGAGGCCGAAGACCAAGGATCACCTCCATCGCAACAGTTGGTGTAGTTCTCATGCAGCCAGTTGCCCCCAAACTGACCACCCTTTGAAGGCGTGCCAGTTGCGATCTAGCCGTGACCAAGGTTACCCTCGGCCACCAGACCAGAGCCGCATATGTGAGCATAGGCAGCATAATCACTCTATAGAACCATATGATCGTTTTGGGGGTCAGTCCCCACCTCGGACCAATGGCTCTCCTACAGGCCCAATACGTGTTTGTCACCTTGCTTAGGCGACTATCAAGATGAGCCTTCCATGTCAGTGATTTATCAAGGATCACTCCTAGATACTTCACCTGTTCAACCACCGGCAGTGGTACTCCATCAAGATTTAGACCCTCAGGTCCTATACCTCTCTTTTTGGTGAAAGCAACTATCTCAGCCTTGGCAGGATTAACTGCAAGTCCGTGTTCGTTACACCACCCATGTACCCTATTCAGAGCTCTTTGCATGAGGTCCCTGAGAACGGTAATGTGCCTTCCAACAACAAGACAACGATATCATCGGCATACCCAATCGTTAGAAAGCCCTCACCGTTTAAAAGGGTTATTAGCTCGTCAATGACTAGGTTCCACAATGTGGGCGAAAGAACACCCCCTTGCGGACATCCCCTAGCGACGATTACTTTTGCCACATGGTCTTTCCAAGTGGCCTCTACTGTACGGTTGCACAACATGGCCCCAAGCCAGTGAGTGATCATTGGCTCTATTTCATGATTTGCCGCAGCCCTACACATGGATCCTACAGGGGTGCTGTCAAACGCCCCTTGTATATCCAAGAAAGCTCCCAGGGCGATCATGCCATTTTCCAGCGCCTTCTCCACCTGAGTTACCAGTTGGTGTAAGGCACTCTCAGTTGACTTGCCACACCTAAAAGCATGTTGGTTGTTGTGCAAAGGATACCTAAGCCCAACCTTTTCCTTTATGTATCGATCAGCCACCCTCTCCAGTGTTTTCAGTACAAAGGATGTTAGGCTAATGGGTCTAAAGGATTTAGCCACCGTATATGTGGTACGACCCGGCTTGGGTATGAAGACGACTTTCACCTGCCTCCACTGTTCAGGAACATACCTGCGTGCCAAACAGGCCCGAAAGATATGCACCAGAATTGTGCCAACGGCCTCTTAGCCTTGTTGAAGCAAAGCCGGGAAGATTTGGTCTTTCCCCGGAGACTTGTATGGTCTGAATGACCGTATTGCCCAAGTACTCCGCTCGTATGTGACTATTTCCTTTGCTAGAAGATAGTCCTCTTTACATGGTCGCTGTATACCTACATATCCCATGTCAGGACACTCCCGCTCGATTCCCTCACAACCGGGGAAGTGTGTCTCCAGTAGATGCTGTAAGGTATCCACCGGGGTTTCGGTGAAAACACCCGGTGCGGCTTCCATGCAGCCTAGAGCGCTGTCCGGTGATTTCGTTAAGATACGGCGCAGCCTTGACATTTGAGGTACCGAGACGATATTCTCACAGAAGGCCCGCCAGGCATCTCTTCGAGCCAACCTGACCGCACTCTTGTACTCATTTCGTTTCTGGCGGTATTGCTCCCAATCCAGATCCGACTTTGTCTTCCTAGCCCTATTAAATAGGCGCCGGGTATGTTGCCGTAGCGAATCCAAAGACTTGTTCCACCATTTGTGGCCCTTACCCTCCTTCCTCGTTTTTTCGGCGCAGTTTTCTTCATATGACGAGACAATAATCGAGCCCAGCTCCGCTATGGCCCAATCGATCTCATCATTATTGCTAAAGTTTCTAGGGAAACCGCCAAGCCTCCTTGCGAGATCCAGTTTATACCGTTCCCAGTTGGTAGTCTTGGGGTCCCTATACTTGATTGATTGTTTTTCAACAGCAACCCTGTAACTGAAACAAATGTAACTGTGATCCGACAATCATATGCTACTGTTAGAAATATAGTTTCGACATGTTCCAATATGACAGGAGTTAGTGAATTTACTATTTACAGGCTTCTAAGAGAGAGGAGCAATGGAAATATATCTCCACCTACTGGAAGGAAACCACTTGACCTTGATGTACATATGCAAAATGCAAAAAGACGAAAAGTACATGAATAATATTTTAAAAAATATATCCCAACCAATTATATATATGTGAGTACGATCAATCAATAGATATCAGGATAATAGTGTTACACTATCATAATGCCTCACAAATTTGAAAATTACTTTTCAAAAAGTAAACCATTCACTGAGAAGTAACATCCACTCCTCGGCCTAGATGCCCCAACAAAAAATATATTACACTTTTAAGTTGAACGTGGTTAATGGCTGTCCAATAATTGGTAGCCGATTTCATAATGAATAACTAAAGTCCACTTTACCGAGAGGAGACTTTACACTAAAGTCCTCTTTAAAGTAGTTGTTGACGTCGTTTGGTGCCATAATGAATATTAAAATGTCCTTTCCATGAAGTATCTTTCAATTAATTTTTAAAGTGTTGGTTAGCCTGGAATTCATGGATTTTGACATGAAATAGAAAGATCTGTCATATTTGGCTCGTTTTCCCGTTCCTGTGTAAATAAATGAAGTTAAGTTTTGTTAAAAGTTGTGGCGTTTGTATTATTTGCGGAAGCGATTTATTTGGAATGAAATGGAAATTTCAAAAAATAATAGGAAAGTTCGCTTTTCAAATGTTTCTTGAGAGAAAGAAATGAAATTGATTCAAGAATTTGTGAAATTTAAGCATATCTTAGAATGCAAAAATTGCAAAACTGCTAAAAAAGTTAGTAACGCAGAAAAGGTACCTATGTATTAAAGCTAAGAAAAAATTTTTGTATGTATTTTATTTATGGTAGAATAAAAGCTTATATATAATGAAAATTGAATAAGGGTTTTTGTGAATTCTATTTATTGGTCATTGTATACAACACAACTCTATGGATTTTACAACTTACTCATTATTAGGTACAATAAGGCGATTTGATCTTCTATTTCTTTCAGTAGATACAAAACAGTTTGTTTTTTTGAGCAAAAACGTTGGTAAAAATCGAGCTCATCCTATTTTTCGAAACAGTCTGTTCTTTGGTCTTTTAATATAAATAAATTTTTCATCAGACGAACTTGAACTAGAACCGGAGGTTTGAAAATTATTTATATTATGTATATGATCAACGACTAAACTAATACAAAACTAGTAAAAGTCGCTGTTGGCAAATCACAAATATAAAATTTTTTAAGTTATATTGTAGTTAAATGACACTTTAGAGAGATAAAGTCGAGAAATCGACACTTTAACCTTAAAAGATACTTTGAGTTTAAAGCATACTGAATTGGTTATGAAATCAATAATATTTATTAAAGTATCCTTTAAACTTAAAGTATCCTTTATGAAATCGGCCGACGTTAAACGAGGTTGGTGGCTGTCCAATAATTGGTATATATTAGTCCAGGGCATTTAGAACAAAATCACATGAATAGAGGACATTTTGGAGCACAACAGATACCAGGATGCGGTTTTCTGCATTGTGTTCGGGAAGGTCCCAGAAAAGACTGGGAAAAATGTGGGCTAGCACTTTTTTTGAAAAACGCCTTCTGGGCCGGAAAATGCATTTTTCAATTGCATAATTACTTGCACCATTATGGGAACGATTGGAAACTCGGATTAATCGCTCGGAAATCGTTACTTGGGCATGAGAATTACCCAGTGGTGCACAGGGTTTCTCTGTGGGGGTGCGCGGGGGTGAATTGGGAGAGGAATGGCGGCGTGCATGAAAATCGCTTCAAGCTCGTTACTCAGGGGTTTTCAGGGATGTTGAAATCAATTCTGGCATTGGAATTACCCGGGGGCGCTCAGGGGCGTCTCTGCAGAGGTATCCGTGGGTTATTCTGGGGGAAAAATTGCATAGTCCATGGGAAGCGCTCCACACTCGTAACTCGGAGGTTTTCAGAGATGCCGAGTAACGAGTTCGAAACGCTTCCCATGAACTATGCAATTTTCCCCTAGAATGACCTGCCAGATACCCCTGCAGAGGCGCTCCTGTGCGCCCCTGGGTAATTCCAATGCTATAATTGAATTCAGCATCCCCGAAAACCCCCGAGTGACAATTCACACCCCGCGCACCCCCACAGAGCCACCACCGTGCACCCCCGGGTAATTCTAATGCCCAAGTAACGATTTACGAGCGATTTTTCCGAGTTTCCAATCGTTCCCATAATTGTGCAAGTAATTATGCAATTGGAAAATGCATTTTCCGGCCCAGAAGGCGTTTTTCAAAAAAGTGCTAACCCACATTTTTCCCTGGGACCTTCTTGAACACAATGCAGAAAAACGCATCTCGATATCTGTTGCGCTCCAAAATTTCCTCTATTTTTTCTAAATGCCCTGGTCTATATTAGAGAGTTATTGGAAACACGAATTTACTGCCTTGCAGTTATTGTGTGACCTTAAATAAATAGTGCTCGACCTTAAAACAGACTTAAAATTTGGAGTTATTGGAACATGAAACTCTATAATGTCATTATATTAAGGTAGGTGTCGCAGATGACACAGATCACCTACACATTGTGACACATAAATATGAAACATGAAATATAGTCGGGATAGCGCACTGCAGTAATCGCGCACAAATAAGGACAAGCACTAACCTTAATAATGTTTTCCTTATTCAAAACATCAAATGCGCATGCGTAGATGTCGCGATAAGGACAACACTATTACTGCTTGACCTTATAAAAGTTCCAATAACTCTCTAATACCAAATAATTTCATTTACTTGGGATATTTGTAAGCCAAAGTTATATTAAAAGAATATTCAAGAGAATCCTATCATTCACCATTAGTATTTCATCCGGCTTTATTATCATATTCGAATATAAAACCCAAAGATTTGAGAGATTCAAATGTCTATTATACATTTGAGACATTCACGTTTTAAAACAAAGGTGGGGAACCTCTACCAGCTACTCACATCTTGACTATAGTAACTGAAGTTATTACTGTGGTCACTGATCTTAGTATTTACATTTGTGGTGAGAAATTGGAATGTTCTAACTTATTATTACCAGTAACCCGCTAAAGTTCACCTTTCATAAAAGTAACGCAATTATCGTAACTTCTCGCCAATTCCAAAAAGTTGGGAAATTACTAGTAGGTAACCCGTTTCTATTTTGTTACTCATAGCTCAGAGTGCAATGCATGTTGTGAGGGCGCATTCAGGAGAAAAAACTTTTTATAAATGATTCCCTAAAAAATTTGTCTCCAAATAATTCCATGGAAATTTCTGTTTCAGTAATCACACATGCTTACTTGGAGGAGATAAAGAAGAGCGAATGCATCCACAGGTATTTTGATTATAATGAAACAGTATGTGTTTGCAATGCTACTTATTGTGATGAACTTGAGCCACTTCGTAAACTGGAAGCTCCCAATTATCAAATATTCACCTCAAACAAAGACGGTTTACGGATGAATCGAGTGGAAGGATTCTTTGGAAACAGTAGCGAGACAAATGAGTTATTCAGAGTTCAAGTCAATTCAGATAGCAAATTTCAAACTATTGTTGGTTATGGAGGAGCATTTACTGATGCTTTTGGAATTAATCTGGGACATTTGAGTTCACAGGCTCAAAATAAATTGATGAGGTAAATATTATTACACACATCCACATACTTGCGGATTTCACAGCAACTACCTGAAGTAATGATTGATGCAGACATCCGTAGAGCTCTTCTGGAAATAGCGCAAAAGAAACTATTATAGTCTCTGAAATTTTCCTCGAGAGCTAAGTAAAAGTAAGAGGGCATAATATATATTTTAGGTCCCAGTGAATGTCACCCCAATATACATAACATAGATACATGTCAAGGTCTCAATATGGTTTCCAAAAGTGTAAGTCCACTGATGATGCTCTACTGGAAGTAATAAATACTTTGTCCACGACCACCTAATAATAAGTCAATATTTTACCTCCTAACTAAAGGTATATGGTACCCATATATCAACTGTCGTGAATTATGGTTCATAATACACTGTAGTGTATTATGGTTCATAATTCACGACTAGAGATGGGGGTACAATAAGGAATAAACTATTAAATCTGTGCATTTTGTTCAGGAAATTTGATTCTGACATATATCGTATCTATAAAATATTGTAATTTTTAGTATTGATACTTTTCATAACGATATTTTCTAATATTAAGTATTTTAAAACAATATATTTATAACGGTACGTTGTATTGATACTTTCTACAGTATCGCCCATCTCTATATATGTCAAATTATTTGAAGTAGCTGCCACAACATTTTGAGGTTAGTAATATGCCAAATCGCTACTGACTTTTATTTATTAATAAATAAATTAAGTGTCGTGGACAAAGTATAGTATTCTACTCGCAATTTATGGCCATATTTGTATCTGTATCTGTAGAGTAGGGAGGGTGAGTGTGTAGGCTCACAGCACTTAGGCCACATGTGACCCATTGTACATCCTCCCGAGGAGTTGTCCTCCTAGGTCATTGTCCATCCTGTCCTTTTCAGGAAGGTGGACAGGTCACTGGGAGACATCTCCTTTATATCGGCAGGTGTAGGCTAAGACTCACCGAACACACTCTCTTATTGACGATAACTCCGGACACTCGCATAAGACATGCCTGACAGTTTCATCTTCCTGTTCACACATCCTGCATAGAGGTGTGTCCACTAGCCCCATAGTATGGAGGTGTTTACTTAGTTGACAGTGACCAGTCAGAAATCCTACTGTTAAACGTAGGTTTTTCCTGGTCATCGCCAAATATTTCTTCGGCGCCAGCTTCCGAGGGTCGCCCAGGGTGATCCTGGCAAAACTGCATCCTTTGATTCCATCCCATCTCTTAAGGGATTGAGCATGGGTGTAACGTTTGGCTAGTTCCGCATTTGTCAAAGTCGTTAGGCCGTAGGTGTCACTGGGTCCTAGAATTTTCAGTCCAGCGGCTTCCCTGGCTAAAGAATCAGCAATGCGATTTCCTTTACTCCTGTCGTGCTACTACGCCACTCTGTTCAGAAACTTATAATTTGAAAGCATTTAGTATAATCAGTTAAATACTTACCATGTGAACCTATTAGTACTAAGAGGGGAATTCAAATATTGTTAATTAGTCTTGTTTGAACTTATCATTGGAACCAATTGTAACCAATAACTCCAAAATCTTATTTCAGAATAAAACAACTTTACAATCTCAATTTCACTGTCTTGCCATTACTTACTTCCAATAGATTTCATGGAACTGGAAAATAGAATTATCTCTTGGAAATTAACTGACCCCCCTTTTCTCCACTGCAACTAGCTGCGGATTGAAATAACTATTCTAATATAATTAAATATTTATCTGATACCTACCTATAGAATCTTGTATCAAATGTGCATTCTTTCGTTTCCGAATCGGAGAATCTGGGTTATTGATCCTCCGTATACAACCAATTTTATGGCTGGCGTCATGGTGTCCGCATCCCATTGTACCTTCGTTGTTTTACGTTGGTATTTCGGCATCTCCAACTATGCAAAAGATCATAACGTTTCATTGTCCGCACTTGATCGTGCGCATTTTGCTTTTTTACTTTTATATTCAATAATTGAACTGTCTTATTTCCGAAACTACCTATATCAGTATCAAGAAGATCCATTAACCAATACACAATTGCCTGCGATTACAGACAAAAATAAAAAATGGAAATACTTACGGCTTATTTTCTAACACATATTAGAACATAATACACGCGAACATCAAGACGACCATATTGGAAAGTACGGTTATGCGAATCACCTTACTTCCGGTTGATAGTGCATCTTACCGTGGAGAGGTCGATCTTGGAATTTTTTCGGAGGGTTGTGGAAATAAAGTTATGCGCACGATGACACGCTGCCATAGACTGGTATTTATAAGTCTATGCACGCTGCTAACGATGACCCGCCTCTTCCTATGTAAATCATTTTAAGCGCGATACCATTTGTGTTCAGGGCTGCTTTGACACTTTTGACTTCGTTGATCAATGTTAATGTAATAAATTCCATTGAGGATGCGATCTTGGATACTCCTGATTTAATTTCTTCTTACCCAATGTATTGTGCCAGATATCTTTCAATTATTAACGTAATCATTGGACCCTCTCAGCAGATTCAAACGTACACAAGTAGTGATACATTTTCCAAGCTAAAGTCCAACCAACATTTGCAAACCTTAGAATCTGTTGAACACGAGTAGCCATTGATGAAGAGTTGTGTGGGTTTTTGTGATAATAATTTCAATAACAATAAACCTTTTCATTATTATCATAAAAACATTTTTTAACAATACAGTGGTGTGTTTTCAGCTCATATTTCTCCACGAGAGGCATTGAATACAGTGTTGGGAGAGTACCTATAGGTGCAACAGATTTTTCAACTATGGGATACAGTTACGATGATTCAGATGTGGAAGATCCGTTATTAACCAACTTCAGCCTTCAAAGTGAAGATTTCAAATA
>CAJUYI010000807.1:25261-65879 GCA_910591695.1 Galerucella pusilla
ATTTGATCTTGGAGCCGCTTCATGTTCTTATAGGACTCTGACAGGAATTCAGCATCATTGGTTTCATTTAGAATTCCTGTCATCTGTCAGTGTTGGGTGTGAGTGGAATGAGATCTCCATTATCTTCTGTCACAACTGTCAATGGACGGTCGTTGATCACTGCAGCTACCCCTGCTAAAGAAGTGCGTAACTCATCATATGACAGCTTTGCCCGACCTAGCATTCGTTTGAGGAGATCTTTAACAGACCGGACCAGTCTCTCCCACCATCCACCCCACCACGCTGCAGTAGGCGGGTTAAAAATCCAGCGAATTTGTTTAGTGTTACTCAACTCATTGATAGAGTCCCAATCCAAAGTCTTGAATAAGTGGTCAGCTCCCACGAAATTGGTACCATTATCGCTGTATATAGTACATGGGCGGCCACAAATACTTATGAAACGCTCAAGTGCACAAATGAACGCCTCTGTACTTAGACTTGTCACTACATCTAAGTGCACTCCACGAAATACTGCGCATGTGAAGAGAACGATCCAGGCTTTCGTTCCACCCTTCAGGTAAACTGGTCCAACAAGGTCGACTCCGGTAGTGGAAAATGGCTCATTGATTTTCACTCGATTTTCGGGAAGTGCCACCGGGTCAACTGTTAATGGGACTGCAGCATGTCTTTTACACTTTATACATTGATGTACTACTTGGGCAATGTTTCGTCTTGCCTGTAAAATCCAGTACTTTTCTCTCAGCTTGCTCATCAGGAATTGGATCCCGCCATGGCAGTGGTACTTATGAGCATCTTGAATCAATATTTGCACTAGTGGGTGTCGGCTCGGCAACAAGAAAGGGAAAATAAAGTCTTCCGTGTCTTTTAATTCTGTAAGTTTAGTTTTGACACGGAGCAAGTCATCCTTATCCTTGTAGACTACTAACCCTTGAATACTGGAACTGTTTTCTGTAAATGACTCCTTTTGAATTTGTCGGATAAGAATTTTCTCTGCTGCTTTCAATTCGGGAAACGTCAACACTGATGTGGTCTTCTTTTTTCCTCTACATGACTTGATAAATCGAAGTACCATCCCCAAACTGCGACATTTTTGTGGTAGCAGGAAAATACAGGTGGAGTGGTCCTAGTTATTGTTGCTGCTGCTGAAGATGTGGCTCTGCGTTCTTTATTTATTTCTTCTTCTTGGTAAACTTCAGCTGCTACTGGCCAATTTTCTTTTGAAAGTTTTAGCCAAGCTGGTTCCTCCCACCATTGCGACTCCAAGAGCTGGCTTGGACTACATCCCCGGGAAGGAAGATCGGCTGGATTGTGTATTCCAGGAACATGGCGCCACTGGTCACAGCTGGTTGATGCTCGAATTTCCTTCACCCGATTTCCCACGAAAACTCCCCAATCTCTAGCACGTCAAATCCAGGCCAATACAACACTGGAGTCACTCCAGAAATGGAATTGAACATCCTTCGTTGGTAAGGCTTCACGCACTAGATTTGCTTGTCTTACACCAACTACGCATGCCATTAGTTCCAGTCTCGGAATACTTGCACGTTTAATCGGAGCTAACCGGGACTTAGCAGTCAACAATTGGACGGCGATATTGTTGTTGTTCTCGGATCGCATAAAACACACACTTGCGTAAAAATCTGAGCTTGCGTCACAAAATGTGTGAACTTCTCGTCTGGTAGATGAAAGAAGCTGAAGGAGACGTGGTATTTTGATTTGGCGTAACTGACTCATTCCCTCCTTCCATTGCCTAAACTTCTTTTGTATTTCCTCAGGCATTGGTTCGTCCCATCCGATTTTTGTGATCCATGAATTTTGCAGAAGTAATTTTGGTAGTGCCAATGCTGGACAGGTGAAACCAATGGGATCAAATACCTGTGATAGAATGCTGAGTACTTGTCTCTTGGTAATTTTTTCTGATGTTCCAACGTCTTTGACATCACAGGATAACGTATCCTCACAGCGGTTCCAAAGTAAGCCAAGTAATGAAATACATACGTCTCTCTCAATCATGTCATCATCTTCCCCGGAGTTCAACCCGCACTCATCACTAGTGGATAAGCCGATTCCGAACTCCTCCGAGAAGCTGTGAGCCCATTTTCTGAGTTTCATGTTGGCTCCGCTCATGATTGATATAGCTGTGCTTCGAAAGTCATGGTATTGTTGCACACTGGAGACAGACGTAATCATATTATCAACATAATAACTTTGTCTTAATGTTTTTGCTACCGTTACAGAGGGACCTTCCACTTGATCTAGATGGTGATTGATAACAGCTCCGAGAAGAAAGGGGCTACATGTCAATCCAAAGACGACCCTCAGGTGCTTGTAAACTGCTATCTTGTTACAATCGCTATTCTCCCACCATAGAAACTTTTGATAAGACTGGTCCTATTCTCGGACTTGTATCATCTGAAACGCTTTCCTTATGTCGGCTGATACTCCATATTTCTTCTCTCTGAAGCGAAATAGTAGTTTCGGAATCAACTCTAGCAGGTTTGGACCCTTGTGAAGAGTGTCGTTTAGGGATGGGCTCTGACCAACTCTGCAGGAAGCGTCGAAGACTGGTCTAACAGGCGTAGTGTCACTCTGTTTGAAAATCGGTCTATGTGGTAAATAATGGCCAGTGTCATCATCCTTCTCCATTTTCACAATGAATCCTTCTTTTTCCCATGCCAGAAAAATATCATGGTAATCTTGTACTTTGCTTTCTTTCTTGAGTTTCCTGGTTGTGCGAATAAGTCGTTTTTCTGCAGCTTCTCTGTTGGTTGGGGGCCTTGAATACAAACTGGTGTCGTTCCATGGTAAGCCCACTACGTACTTGTTGTCGTCTTTATTCACGGTAGCAGTAAAGTAAGCAAGTGCCTCCTGTTCGTTTTCTTCAGTTGTCTTCGTTTCTATTGGATCAGTTATGCCAATAGTGTCAAGCCTCCATAAGCTGCTGATGTCGAGATCCGTGGTCATCAGTGTGGTAACCACCGTTGCGATATTATTGGCTGCTTTGGTGATTGGTCCTCCGAGTACCCAGCCAAATATAGTCTCAATTGCGACAAGTCCGTGTGAAAGTTTCTCCATTTTTCCAGTAAGAACGTGTCCCCACAAATCATTGCCAAGTAGGATGTCGATATCTTCACATCCTCCTCCGACGTCAGTGAGAGTGATTCCTTTTTGATGCAGTTCATCAATCCAAGGCCCATTGGGAATTTTTGGTAGTTTACCGCATATGGCAACTCTTTCTAAGAGTTCCAAAGTTTTTACACCTCCACCATTGTTCGTTCTGAATGCTACTATGTACCTTCCACTGCGTTGTACTGGGGACACCACTGCTCCAAATAAGATGTTTTGTATCCATTCGTCACCGGATTTTTCACACTGCAATTGAGGAATCAATTTTGCCTTTATGTAGCTCCTCTGACTTCCAGGATCTCCAACTAATCTTGCATTGATTACAGTTCCGCTTCGAGATACAAGCTGCGTCATTAATGTATACATTAATATGTCTGAGGAGCATCGATTTGAGTTGCTTGCTGTGCCTGCTGTCTTATCAGTCTCAGTATTTTTATCTTCTTTTTCGTTGCTGGAGTTGTTGTCGGACAGGTGACAGAGAACTGGGTAGTGTTTTCCTCTACAGAGTGCACAACGGACAACGGATTTGCATTCGCTTGCGTGATGTCCTCCTTTAAAGCAGCGGAAACATAATCGCTTTTTCTCAATTTTCTTCTGTCGCTCGTCTAGTGACATTGATAACGCTTTGACACACCGGTCAGTCTCATGTTTTTTGTCACAGAATCCGCATCCTGAAGATGATTTTGATGTGGATATGAGCCCAGCTGTGGTAGCCATCGTTTCATCAGTTTCTTCTCTTACCGATGATGTCTTCTTGTTTTTCTTCTTCTTGCTGTCACTACCAGTAGAGAGATTTCCAAATCCAGTTTGAGCCAGCATAATTTGTTGCTCGTTTTGTACTTCTTGTTTTATGAACTCCATCAATAGGTCTAAACGAGACCTAGGTGGTTGCATGGTGGATCCATCAAGTCTAACTTGTTGACTTCTTTGCCACGCTCTAAGGGTCTCCCCCGATAGGCTGGATTCGACAAGTGGGAAAAGGATGGTGGCAAGAAGCCCCTTATCAAGGTTAAGTGCCGCCAACGATCGGAGATGAGATTCCAATTTTGTATAGAGGTTAGCTAATGATAACTTATCGTTGGCGGTCACGTTCGAGATTACCAATGTGAGTAGTTCTCTTACGTAAACTTGGAGTAGAAGATCTTCACGCCCAAAACGCTCCTTAAGTGCTTCCACAACTTTTGGGTAATTACCTGCTGTCTGTGGGTAACTACTGACAAGCTCTTGAGGTTCACTGCCCCATTCCATAGATTGAAAAAGGTACTGTATTTTCTGACGCGTGAATATCTTCATCATCATGAATTTTCTGAAATTGACTCCACCACCCCAACCAGCTTTTCAGGTATCCGTCAAATTTTCGCAGCTCAATCCTCGGTAACTTGAAGTTATTTTGTTTCTTGTGTTCACCCACTGAACTGACACTTTCTAAATCTGAATTCGGTGGACTGGCTGTGGGATGTAGCACTGTTTGAATTTTCAGCTTGATCTCCATGAATGACTCCTTGTAGTCCGTTATGGTCTGGTATTCTTGGTCTACTGCATCGTTGTCCAGACCTTCATCCAACATATTTTCGACGACTCTAGTATCACACTCCTCCAAGTCGGCATGGATTGTCTCTATTACGTTCAACTTAACTTGAAGAGATGTTTTATTGATAGGATCTGCTTCCATTAACGCCTTGCAGTCGTTGATGAGCCTCGTTAACTGAGCTCTGATTGGACGTCTTGCTTGTTTCTCACGATCCATTCCTTATTTTGATTTGATAATTATCCGTTTATCTCGGTGGGACCTCCAAAATGTTGAATTCACAATCAAACTACCCGTTTGAAAGGACTTCCCAAAATATATCGTAGTATATGATGATCGTGATATATCCAAAAATGTATTAGTAAAACCTCAAGGAAACTGATTATGACTTTTACTAATATTTATTTCACAACTCTTCCGTTTTTCAAATACAATTCATTGAACTTCATAAAATCACTGACTTTTTTCTGTCACCTAAATTGACAAGACTAATAATGTGACTTATGTTAAAAAATGAAATACAACTTAACAAAACTAATGGCTACAATTTCTACAATGATAATATCTCGAAGGAAATGTTTTATTAGAGGTAGTATCACAAAAGAATTTTTTTCTTCCCGATAGTATGACAAAGAAAATGTTTACTTCGCGATAGTATCGAAAAGAAAATATTTCCTTCGTTTTATTAACGCGAAGTAAACATTCTCTTTGTAATAGTAACACGAAGTCAACTCTGCGGGTGATTTTATAGTGGCTGAAAGTGCAATTTCTGGTGCGCGTAGTTCTTGTAAGGGTGTGTGAACCAAATCATGGACATAAGAGAATATTTGTTGGCTAAGTATTTCTTCCTGGGCTTACAACAGCAAGAAATAATCTCTATCATAGAAATAACTCATGGTATTAAAATTCATCCAAGAACATTGAAACGCATATTGAGCAATATGAATTTGTTCAGAAGGAAACAGTTTTCAAATATGGAAGAAGTGGTAGGATTTATTGAAAAACACTTGGAAACTTCTGGACAACTAAATGGTTACAGGCGAATGCATCTCAAGTGTATTCAACATGGCTTAGTTGTGACACATAAACTTGTGCTAGAGATTCTAAAACTGCTAGATCCAGTGGGAGTTGAAATAAGAAAACGAAGACGTCTACGAAGAAGACAATATATAAATAGCCGTCCTAGTTCGCTTTGGCACGTAGATTCTTACGACAAGCTGAAGCCTTTTGGTATTTGTATTAATGGAGCTATCGATGGTTTTTCTCGATACATAATTTGGTTACGGGCACTTCAAGTGATCCAAAAGTAATTGCTGGATACTATCTAGGCGCTATCAAGTTGCTGAAAGGATTTCCAAACAGCGTTCGCAGTGACATAGGAACAGAAAATGGTGTTATTGAACGTATTCAGACATCATTGAGACAAACCTTCCAAAATATTAATCATCATAAACCTACTTTCTTATAAGGACGCAGCACATCTAATCAAAGAATTGAAGCCTGGTGGTCCATATTACGAAGAAGTAGTTCGCAATATTGGATTAACTTATTTGAAAATCTTAAAGAACATGGTCTTTTCAAAGGAACCACTTTGGACAAGGCTCTTATTCAATTCTGCTTTTTGGACAGATCCATATGATGCCATAAATTTGTACGCTTTCATAAGAGGTCAAATTTATGATGAAATAATACCCATGTTATGAACTAAATGTGTGTAAATGCTAGATATAAAAATAACTTAACTGAAATTGGTTTTAACAACGTCCCCATTGCAATCAAAACAAGCATACCTAATGTAGGTATTTGATATAAGTAGAACTGGTTGGTACAATAATTGAAATCTGAAAAATTGGACTAGGAAATCGTACGCAAATATTATGAAAATAACATTCATTTATACGTTTGGGTTGTGCTCAGGTTGTGCTCAATAGCCCAGGCGCTTGAACTGAATCTATGTACCATTATTGAAAATACCAACATTTGCCAATTACGAGCCCTCAATTGAAGAATATATAAGATTATAAAAATTGTCTAAAAGCTAACTCTTACCTCGCTAGTGTTGAGACTGACAGACAGACAGGAACTGCACTGTAAGCCACTATTAAATCACTCGCAGTGTTTACTTCGTGTTACTATTACAAAGGAAATATTTACTTCGTGTTACTATTACAAAGAGAATGTTTACTTCGCGTTAATAAAACGAAGGAAATATTTTCTTCTTGATACTATCGCGAAGTAAACATTTTCTTTGTCATACTATCGGGAAGAAAAAAATTCTTTTGTGATACTACCTCTAATAAAACATTTTCTTCGAGATATTATCATGAAGATAATTGAAATTCATTTTTTTTTAATCAAATGTGTCCCTTCCAAAGCTTCGTAAAGAACACTTGATGTTATATGTATTCGATTCAAAGTGGAATTTTTCTTTACAAGTTTATCATTTTGATTATAATTGAAACATTGCAATTATAGTATTGAGCACTGGAAATATATTCATGAAAATATATCACTCAATACTCAGAATTTCTGTTACATAATTTTTCTATCACTGTTATAGAGAAAATGGATCGTCAACAATTTCGGACCTACAATTAGGAATTCTGAATACAAAGATCTGAAAATAATGTTGTTAGATGGTCAGCGAACATACTTACACGAATTTGTGAATCAGGTCAGTCAATGTTTGTATTATTCTCCTTTCCCGATATTGAAAGTTTGGAAGTGGTTTCCACGTTTGGGCTTCTGCTTTCAAGTTATTTTCAAGGGTCGAAAAGTACGATTTAATTGTTTTAATTTGCTCACGAGTTGTGCTGAATTTAGGTCTCATTTTTTCTACTTGCATAAGAAACTCATTTTGTTTCACTTTCAATGATTCCAAATGTGAGTATATACAGGGTGATTTATTAGTGTGATGAAGTCCAATTTCTTGTGAATCCTCGAGATATTCGAATGAAATTGTTAGCGATTGCAGGCAGTCTTAAGGCTTATATTTCAAAATAAGTAGAAATTTTACAGCGTGTTCGAGAACGCGATCCAGATCAAAGAGTTCAACACTCCGTATACTTTAAACTGCACAATTTGAAATTAATTTGCTAGAGCCATACATCTGTGATAGACTTCTAGTATAATAATTCTCTGGATCCTATCCCATATCTAAGAAATCTAATAAAGTGCAAGTTCTGCAGAGCACAGCAGGAGAAAAAAACCTTGATATATGTTTCAATAAACAGAATTGATTGGGATGATTGGAAATAAATATGACAAAAATATAGGATTTGTTATAGCATCGGCAACATCACTTCATGGATCTTGAGTAACAGTTAACCTTTTTGAGAGCTGCTCATTCCCAGCAATTGTTTGTAGGTCCTGAGCGGCCAGAGAAGAATCGACTAGACTGAGAGTGTCATAATCGTGAAGAGGGGCTATAGATGTCTCAGAGATACGGTGGTTTCTCTTCTATCAGATAAACGCACTCATAAATATTGAGGAAAAACATGAACGAGCTCTACTTTTCCAAACATGGGTTCATTATGGCTTGGGACCAGTACTTAGCCAAGTCGAAAAAGAGGCACTGATCATTGAGCGTCTGGAATGGGTGAGGTGTAGAGTTAGTATGGTTATGAGAAGTGATGATCAGATTAGGTGAAAAGCTACAGGCAGTACTTGTTTCCATTGATTCATCTAGAGATTACAAGACAGAAGAGCCAATCTAATTGTTTGCCATAAAATACCATTGTAGCGTTAACACTGGCCATTTCCAAGGAGATTGTATGGAGTATTTCTGTACCTACTGACCAGGACCAGGATCCAGGAACGTGAATTATTTTCTGCTTGGAAGTAATCAACTACCATTCTTTCTCTATGATTTTTGTTGGAAGTGATTAAGAACTTGAGCTCTCCAAAGTGAAAAAATGTCTTCGATGATATCTTTTTGTGAAGGGTTTTTGATTTCAGATCCGATACATTTTCATTGGCCTGTATATGATTTCTAGATTTGGTAGCAAAGGAGACATATTTTCGAAAAGACTGGCTCCAGGAACTGAAAATGACCATCTGGTTAAGTAATATTGGAGCTTATATTGTCAAGAATCTATAACATGGTTGTGTCCATGGAATTCAAAGTTAACTGAATAATATCCTTGAATTTTATACCGTCAGCCAGAGTGATGTCGGCTTTGAGGCCCACATAAAGTTTGGTAAATCTATCTGATGCTACGCGTCATTGGTAAGGGGTAATTCAAATGATTCAAAATCACCAAAAACATGCCCCAATGATCTCCATATTGATCAGTATCCTCATATTTCTCCTTCGCAAACTCCACGAAAACATGTGAACAAGGATATTAAGCTTGCTTCACATTCAATTATGTTCCATTACGGCAAGCAGGAAGTATTTCCATATCACCCTGGTTAAGTGTAGGGTTAGAGATGATTACTAATTCATAGGTCTATAGATGTGAAATTTTCAACAGATGTTATTATTTTGATATCTGAATCATTGTGGTGTGCTGATTTCCGAAGATCTTATGTAATCATGTGTACCACGTAGAATTTTTCTACAATTTTCAAAGAAAAAGGAAACTACATCTGGGAACGTTTATATTTTTCATTGCATTGGAAAATATAAAACACAAATGACGATTGATGTACATTATTAACTATTTCTTTAAATTGGATATTTGCCTTTTTGCAAGAAAACTACGTTGGGCGGATTTCCGACTGTGTGTTTTGAATGGCATTGTTCTAAAACTATATGTATATACAGGGTGGGGCACTATGAGCGAACTATTCTCTGGCTTCTTAACGGCAAATATAATTGGAAAAAATAAGACGTGGAATTAAGTAGATTACTTAGGACTATAATTTAAAAATATTTTGGAATATACAGGGTGCTTCAAAAAAGCGTGCCGTATCAAAGATAGGTTCCTTTAAATGGAACACCCTGTATTTTATCACATTTTTGAATTGCACTATTGACAGTATAACACTAACCATTTAATACATGAATTTCTGGCTTAATTCAAATGGAACACCCTGTATCTGTTGGGTCTGTTAAACATGGAAATTTATTACCTTCCAGTTGGTATTAGGGTTGCCTATATCTAACTCTGATAGTTCTCGAGAAATTTTAAATTTGTTTTTTAATATTCAATTATTTGCTGACATCTAGTTACCTATGACATGATACTCCGATGGAAAGTTTTTAAAAATTCAAAATTTGTTATTTTGACAGTAAATGTTGTATGATTTATTATTGATAAATTAAAGGTCTCTTGAATCAGAATTTTATTAAGGGTACCTACTCAATAATTAACTTTGCAATAAGATTAGTAAAAAAACTTAAAGCTAACTGGAAGAAAATTTCGTAAATTTGCACGTAACAAACTACCCGAACTTTTAGATGACGTTCCACTAGCTACAGGACAAAAAATGTGGCTGCAGTTGGATGGTGCGTCTGTTGATTACAGTGTAATTGTCCGGCGTTACCTGAACAATATTTTTTCACAAAAATGGATTGGGCGAGGGGGTTCTTATCTTTGGCCGGCAAGGTTCCCATGCTTGACGCCATTAGACTATTTTCCTTGGGGTTACATTAAAAGTATTGTCTACAATACAGAGCCAACCACTCCTGAGAACATGAAGGATATGATAAGGAGAGCGTTTCAAACAGTAACACCAGAAATGTTAAAGAAAGTGAACAATAACTAAAAAAAAGGGTTCAAATTTGTATCCAACAAGATGGGCGCCACTTTGAACACCTTCTTTGAATTTTTTGTACCTAGTTATTTTTTTATAATTTTAAAGCTTATTGTATCTGTATGCCCAAAAATAGTATACTAACCATTAATAAAATTCTGATTTAAAAGACCATTAATTTATCAATAATAAATCATACAATAAAGCACTTACTGTCAAATTAACAAATTTTAAATTTTTAAAAACTTTCCATCGGAGTATCATGTCATAGGTAACTAGATGTCAGCAATTAATTGAATATTAAAAAACAAATTTCAAATTTCTCGAGAACTATCAGAGTTAGATACTTATATGCAATCCTAATACCAACTGGAAGGTAATAAATTCCCACGTTCAACAGACCCAACAGATACAGGGTGTTCCATTTAAATTAAGCCAGAAATTTATGTATTAAATGGTTAGTATTGTACTGTCATATTAAAAACACCCTGTATATGATAGTATACCAGTAAATATTGAAAACAGAATGTTAAGAGCTTTTTGTGAGATGGTGTAAAACAAATGTGGTTATTCGTTTTTATTTTGAAGTTATTGTATTTTTTCGGAGGGTCTACAAATTATGTAAAATCGATTTATCCTGATAACAGATATTTCCCGGCAAACTCAGTCGCATAGTACTTTTTGCCCCGAGAACGTGTGTATGTGGGAAACATAAGAAAGCCGGCACAAAGGGAGTGGCAGCTTCAAAAATTGTGCTGCTCGAAACCAAATAATATATGTATTTTTCTTCAATAATTACTATAAACCTAACAGTGAATGATCTCTAAATCTCAGTGGAAAAATCCAAATGTGCAATGTTTTTATAAAGTGTATAAAGAACATGTAAATAAATCAAGCTAAGCGAATATCAATGCATTTCATTTGGGAGACAAGGGAAGGATACGACATCGTCACCAGCATCCTATAATCAGTGAAACTACAGTCCACTTCCATCATAAGATTTGGGTGGATAAAAAAAACCACCCCGAATCAACAGGTATATATCTCGTTTAATATCCAGCAATAGTCCGCCATCATTGACACGCTCCATCATCCTTGATAGCTCACATTGTTCTTCGCTAACAGCACCTAGGAAAATAGTTCAAGTGTTCAAACAGGTTGGTTACTTTCAAACTCATACTACACAAATACCTACACCAAAATCGGTCTGCAAATGATATTGTCGCTACTAATAACAAACAAGAATAGTTGGTTATATCTTGTAGATATACCAGACCCGTTTAACTTGGAAGTGTAATTCATTGTCTTCTCGGGGCATGTAGCCCGAGAAGTGGATGTTGCTTCTTAGTGAACGGACCAATTTTTGAAAAAAAAATGTTCAAATTTCTATGGCATAACAATAGTATAATAGGAAGGTACTATTACCTCGACATCTATCAATAGCACCCTTCACTTGCAATTGTCACAAGAAACAGTTATTAAGTGAATGCATATATTCTCTTACCGCGAGCGTGTGCAAGTCTGCAAGAACTTCAAAATTAATTTTCCGAAAACATAATAATTCTTCGTATAATTTACCATTTGTTGTAACCTGCTGGACATTTTCCTTCTTTCAGGTATTCCAAAACGAAACAATAACAAATTACATTGATATGATAGCTGTACATTGGTATTCAGATAGATTCACATCTCCCGATGTGCTGGACGAGATGCATCAAAAATATCCTGATAAAGATCTAATTGTCACAGAAGCATGCATAGGTAAAAAAGCATTGATTGATTCAACTTCATTATCGAATATGGATCAGCTCACTTTTAAATAATCCAGTCATTCCATTCATCCAGGCAAATTAACCGAGAAAGTCAAATTTTGGATATCACGTGGTGGGTCTAGAACAAAATTGTCTACAAACATTTTCTAGTGCATTTTCTGCAATCTTGAGAAGGGGTTAAATTGAGTTTTTCCATAAGATCTCGGTTTAATTCCAATTATACTTATACAAAAATAAATTTTTGGAAAGTTATATATCTTCAGCCGTATATCCCAAATCAGCAGAAACGGAAATCACAGTATACAGCATTATTAATCCCCACTTCCATCATTGTGCCTCTATACCCAGATAGCACACTACATCTTAAAGACGTCCAGTTCATGTCTTACTTTGGTCCAAACGTCCTGGTACGTAAAACGGACGTTTTTAAGACGTCCTTCTTACGACAAGTTTAAAACGCCTTTGTAGGGATGTTTTAAAGAAGTCTTAAATATGTTGGTGATGTGGACGTTCAACTCTTTCAGCAATTTTTAATGGGGCAAGTCTCCAGCATCACTAAATTATTGAGCACTTGAAAGGTAGAGGGCGACACAGACATACACTTTCTATTCATGTCATCCTTTAAGATGAGAATCATATGAATCAACATTTGGTACTAACCTAACAATGGACTCAGATCAGATAGTAAGTAGTTGAATATTATGGAGAAAAGAGAAAAGTCAGGAGAACTATATAGCTAGGAGTGGGGAAAGTAAAATTTTTCAATAAAACCCACTTCTAAATCTAAATATAAACACTTTGAAGGTGGGAAGAATATCTCAATAATAGTTATTAGCTAAATTAGTTAAAGAAGAGTAATAAATATAGTATAAGTTTGTGGAATTAGATAAAAGGGCATTATAACATTTATTTTCATCAAGTAAAAAGACGGTATATAAACACGACCAAAACTGTGTGTCTTGAAGACGTACAAAAATGGATATCCTAAAGACGTACAAAAATGGATGTCCCAAAGACGCCTTGTTTTGTAACAATGTACGTCCTAAAGACGTCTTCAAAACATATTTTGGATATTAGTGGACATCTTCGAAACGTCATGAACATCGTGAACAAACGTCTTTAAGATGTCTTCAAAACGTGTTTGTGCTATCTGGGTAGCGTGTCCACGGATGGAGTATCCCATAGGTGAAACATTTTAAAATATTAATTTAGTGAAAAATGTTTTTCTGGATAAAAAGTTTTGTTTGTTCTAAAATCCTATAAAATGGAAGAGTATTCAAGTTTATCAAAACCCGTCTCATTTTATGGCCAGTTTTATGAAAACCTGGAGTCTGACTTTTTGACATTTCTTCACATATTGGCTAATATCTCAGGAATCTTGAGGTTTGCAAGGATCTAGTCTACGCCATTCGATTCAAAATTGAATTTTCTATAGAAAGAGGAATTTTCCACATTGAAAAACCTTAGATATGGATTTTGGAATTCACAAGTTTTGAAAATTCCATTCCGAAACTTAACTAATTCGCGAAGACTCCTAATTTTCAAATTTTCCACCTATATTATACTTCATCCGTGAACAAGCGAAACGAAAATCACAGTATACAGCATTATTGATCCCCACTTCCATTATGGTGCCTCTATATAATACTCATTCAATCTCAACAAGTTGAAAAGACTGCAAAAACTTCGGAACAGGGGTACCTATGAGAATTATATTGGAAACAAATCGCTCCACGCTTGACTCCTATTAAGAGAGTGCTGAATAGTTTGAGTTGATTTTCAGTTCCAGATAGGTTTTTTTTACTTCACTATCGTTCTAGTATTGAAAATAGTTAACCAGAATATTCTTCAAAATATGTTACTTCCATTCTATTCTATTCTATATTTATCTTTATACAGGGTGTCCCATAACTAATGGACAATATAAGAACTGTAGAAAGGGGTGATAAAAATAAGTCGTTTGATACAAACATGCACTAGTAAAATGTTAATAGTAAGCGAGATATGGGGCGTTAAAGTTGTCAAAATATTTTTGAAAATTCGTAATATTTAGAAAACAACTGAATGTATTGGTCTCAAAATTGGTACACTATGGTTTTTAATGGTAATAAGCATGATATTGCCTCAATTTTTAATAATACTTCTAGAACTGGAACTTATACACTGGAACTTATACTTGGTGAAAAATCTAATCACGAAAATCTTTTTAAATATATCAAAGAAATCAACATACTTACAAAATTATAAGTAGTTTTGTGTATATTTATATACGTATATATTTATGTCGCTAATTACCCCAGAGGTAGATGCGACTTTTTTGTAAATAAAAAAAACAAAAAACTTCTAGATGGCGCTGGTTACACAGTTAAAATTTGATAGATCAGCGGTATTTTTTTCCCCCTGTATAATGTGCATTTTATTACAAAATAATAAAAACTGCATCATTTTGAAACAAAAAAGGTATACTTGTTCAATTCCCATATTTTAAGTCGTTTTCAAGATATTGCTATTTTAATATTGCAGTGCATATCATTACACTGCAACTTAATTACTAGAATATTTTAAAGAGGGCTGTGACTATTAAAAGAACTGTCATTAATTTACTAGTTAAAAGCGAAAAGTTGTCATTACTGTGTTTTTAACTTCTGAACTAAAAATACGGCTTTCATTAAAAATGCCTAGAGGCAATGAATTTACAAATAATGAACTAAGGGATATGATTTGAGTTTATGCACAAGTAAATTACAATGCATGTGCTGCAGTTAGACGATACGTGCAGTTATATCCAAACCGAATTGTACCCAGTCGTAAAAAATTTCAAAGATTGTTCTCCAATTTAGGTGAAAGCGGCTCTTTTCGTAAGAAAAATTCTGGTGGTCGACCTAAAATAATTACAGCTGATATGGAAGATGAAATTTTAACAAGAATTATAGAAAATCCTGAATTGAGTACTCGGCGCTTGCAGGCAGCTACTGGTGTAAGTAAATCAAGTGTGTCAAGAATTTTACATACAGAAAAATTGTACCCATATCATTTCACGCCTGTACAAAATTTATTACCCAATGACTTACCAAGGAGACTACAATTTTGTCAATCAATGCTCGGTAAGATCAATCAAGATCCAATATTTTTAAAAAAGGTACTGTTTACGGACGAGGCTACATTCACATGCAGAGGAGTATTTGATTGGAGAAATAACCACTATTACGATTTTGCTAATCCTCATCAATACAAAGAAACTCATTTTCAGCATGAGTTTTCAATCAACATCTGGTGTGGAATCATTGGCGATAATTTCATTGGTCCATTTGAACTCCCTAACAGATTAAATGCGGTAAATTATTTAGAATTTATGCAAAATGATTTAGGCATTTCACTTGATGAAGTTCCTTTAATTGTAAGGCAGGATATGTGGTTTATGCAGGACGGTGCTCCCCCACATTATCCACTTATAGTCCGGGAAAATTTAAATAACAGTTTCCTTGTCCGCCTCGTTCCCCAGAATTTAATCCTTTGGATGTATGGGGATATCTAAAATCGTTAGTCTACAATAGTGAAATTCATAACCAAAACGAACTATTAGCAAAAATTCATGAAGCCGCAAATACTTTAAAAATGGCAACGCGATGTTTTTTAAAGTAAGACAACATTTACAAAAAAGTTTACGAAAAAGTATTGGCCACTTTCAACATTTAATGAAATAAATGTAATTGTTGTTTTTTTTTTCTTTTTCCAATTAAATTGTATTCTTTGAACAACCAATGTTTTATTTAGGTAATAATTTTTAAATGCCGGCGTGGCAAGCAGTATTAAAATAGCAATATCTTGAAAACGACTTAAAATATGGGAGTTAAACAAGTATACCTTTTTTGTTTCAAAATGATGCAGTTTTTATTATTTTGTAATAAAATGCACATTATACAGGGGGAAAAAAATACCGCTGATCTATCAAATTTTAACTATGTAACCAGCGCCATCTAGAAGTATTATTAAAAATTAAGGCAATATCATGCTTATTACCATTAAAAACCATAGTGTACCAATTTTGAGACCAATACATTTAGTTGTTTTCTAAATATTACGAATTTTCAAAAATATTTTGTCAACTTTAACGCCCCATATCTCGCTTACTATTAACATTTTACTAGTGCATGTTCGTATCAAACGACTTATTTTTATCACCCCTTTCTACAGTTCTTATATTGTCCATTAGTTATGGGACACCCTGTATATACCTACACGATACTGGGAGGGGTAATGATCTATATATTCCCAGAACTACGTGGAAACAAAGTATAAGATCACTCTTCTTTGAAGGTTTTCTGGAGTTCAATCAACTACCAAATGATATAAAAGAATATCTGTTGTATTTTGTTTCAACCACTCGCTAAGTAATACGTGAGAGTAATAAAGTATTTTCTAGGTATTACTAACCCAAGTAACAATTTATGCTGATTTTTTATTGAAAAAGCGCTTAAGCAGTTTATTGTTCAGTCTAAAGCTGAATATCGGTATCAAACTTATGTTGAATAAACCCTTGTTAAGTGGAGAATTTAAACAGCCATTACTGGACATTATGGCTGCCAGTCATGACTGAAGGATAGCTTCTTTAGCTCTTATTCAGTAGTAGTTCTGCCTTTATGCAGATTGCGTAGTGTAGTGTAGCTGATTTAAATTGCTGACAAAGCTCTTGCTCAGTTCACCTTCAAAGCAAAAACAAATTAATATGCATTATATATTTTTTCAATTTCTGAATTTTATGTCATTCATTCATCTCAACTACCTCAGTTACTGAACTGAACTGAACTAGAAATTCTTCAGTCTGTGTTAATAAAAGCTGAACAGTGGCTCTTAACTTTACTGAAGAAGGGTTTATTCAGTGCATACTAAGCTGACTATGAATAGCTGAGCTACAGCTGCTCAAATTTCTGTAAAAGCGCTTAACCAGCTCATGTTCAGCCATTTTTAAACAGCTGAACAATGAAATATTTGATGAGCAGAAAAACGCTTTTTCAGCCTGTATTCAGCTAGTAATAAAAGGCTGAACAACACCGGATTGAGTAAGCTGAGGAAATGCTTATTCAACCCAAGCTCAGCTACATAAGCATATTGTTGAACAATATCTACTAAGTTGGCTGAAGAGGTACTTATTTAGTATGTAGTTCAGCTTTATGGATGCTACTGTATAATGGCATCTATATTGTCTGATTCGGCGCTTATTCAGCTTATCATTCAAGTTAGTAGCTTAATCAGTTTTTAACACCATCAATCAACTAAAGTTTAAATAATATGGTGTGTGTCATCGATTGTGACGTATTTCCGGGGTTTTCGGCATGTCGTTTATTTTATTTGCTATTTTGACATATAGCTAACCTTAAATTTGATAAATAAGATCATCAGTATTGTATTTAGACAAATTCGAAAAGGCTATGAAATTAATAATTACCAGCTTTTTTTTTCTAACTGAAAATACTTGAGAACTTTCAAAATACTTATGTTTTTCCGTGTATTCATGCATATTTTTGTATTATTCATATGAATAAAACAATAAGATTAATATTCACTTTTCATAAATGATAATTGACCGTAAACAACAAAGTACAGACCTGTCAAGAACTGTCAGTGTGACAGTAGAAAAAGACGTAAAACTTATTGCCGATACGGAAGTAACGCCTTCATAGTATTTTAAACTCTCGATTGATAGGTTGAGCTTGAGCGTAATCTAAACATCAACCAATCAAATTTTTGTAAGTCAAAAATTAGGGTTAACGTTTGTAATACATTTAAACGGTTCATTATTGTGATATTCTGATTAGGATTAATCACAGACCTGCCTTTTTCCATTTCTTCCTACGTAATGTGTTAGAAAGGGTACATACCAGTTCGCTCCCGCGGTCACATTTTAATCCATAATTTTAAAGTGGTCGTGGGTAAGTTCGCTCCCGTAGCAATTTCTTGGAAGGGTAGGTACTTAGGGATTAAAATGTGACCACTGGTAGGGGTGGAAAGTGGGTGGTTTATAAATGCTTGTTAGGTTTGTTGATAGATCATTTTGAAGTTAATGTTAACTTGAATAATATGGATTCGTTGAAAGTGAGTGAAATGTAAAGCGAAAAAGGCAAGCCAATATTAGTTGTCAATAATTACAAATATAATTTTCACAAAATACTTTCCGGAAACGTGAAACGGTGGCAGTGCATTCAACGTGGGTGTAAATCGTATATTAAAACTATTTCGGACAATAGTGTAATAATTATTGAACACAATGAAAACCATAATCACGAGGACTGTGATGTGTCCATTTAAAATTCAAAAATTGGGGTTATCAAATGTGTATACTTAAGATTTGTGTTTGGATCCTTCCGAAGTGGGTGACTGTATCGCATTTGATTTTGCACACATCTTACCTCAACATGTTGCCGTGCAAAAATTTGCCGATTACCTAGTAGAAAACTACATTTCGGAAAACTCTGATTTTCCCCCTGATATGTGGGCTGAAAATAGTTCATCGCTAGAACGAACTACAAACACTTGCGAAAGCTTTCATTCAAAATTTAATGCGTTATTTTATACTAACCAACCAAATATATTTCAATTTTTAGAAAGTTTAAAAAATATTCTAATTGATACTTATATTAAAATACGTAGTGTCCATAATAAAAAAAAAGTATACCGCAGGGCTGTTCGCCAGCAATTTGTTGAACATAAAATATCGTCGTTACGGCAAAAAGAAATAAGCCAATCTGAGTTTGTAAAATGTATGTCTCACAAATTTCCACCAAATACACTATACATTGCATGTATAAAATGTAAATATAATGTTGCATACAGATTATGACTTTTCTTTTGCATTGGTATTCTTAGAAAGTAAGCAGGTAGGTGCTTAATCGCCGGGAGCGAATTAGCATACGGTCATCGGAGCGAATTAGTACAGGATTAACAGGTATTTCTGACCACGGGAGCGAACTAGTGTGACCGGTTAGAAAGACATTAACAATCGATGACGCACACCAAGAAGGGTATTATTTCAACCATACTAATCAGCTTATTGTCTGAACAGGCCAATAAATCAGCGTTCATTGTTACTTGGGAAGCGCTTGGTGAAATGTGAATAGCATTCAGGAATTCTTAAGTCTGACTTAGGAAAGGGTTGGTGAGTTCAGGCATAGAAGTTTTTTATTGAAATAAATTACTTGCGGACTGGTTTGTGACTGATATACCAGTGACATTATATTAATTCACAATTTTAGGTAGCCAAGCAGGAACACTGAACATAGCTATGGGCTCTTGGAGTCAAGGAGAACTATATGCAGCTGATATTATAGAGGTTTGAGACTGAAATATTACTTATAAACTATTTGATTTTATATGCTTCAAGGGAAGCAGAGCTGGTGTTACACCAAAATTTATATGGGAAAAATTTGTTTTTGCGTTGGATTTCAGATTTGACATAGTTTTTCTCGAAATTGATAATGTCACTGAGAATAAACATGTATTTTCTCATTAGTTTTTGTCAAAAAATTTAATGACCAATCGCAAGCAATAATATTTGAAAATACTTTGGAAACACCCTATATAACATTTATTGTAATAAAGAATTGGCCCATTTCCTCTAATGATTTGAGAATAATTATTTTGATTTAACAAAAATCTATCCAATTTTTTCATATATATATAGCAAAAACAATTATTCCTTGTTTTTTTTTATATTTATGAGGATGTTTTATGTTTCTATGAAAACGTTTTAGATTGAAAAAGCATAGGTAACGTTTTATGGACAAGTTTATCAATCATCAATTTAGATTTGACATACACCTGATGAACAATAACGACGCCATCTGATGCGATATTATTGCGTATTTATTTTGTTGGTGAATAATAAATCATCACCCGGAAACTCTATAAGAATTTTGGTCATTGTTATTATAAATGCTTTATTTTAGTTCTTTTTCATCAGGGGACCTATTCTCAGCTGCTGAATGTTGAGATACGCATACGTAATGTTCATAAATGCGAAGGCTTCTATTTTTGAACATTCGCAATTGGTTCGCATGCGTATGTATCATTCGAAATTGCAGCGAGCGGGATATTTTAAGTGAATCACATATACGAATGCGTATTTGCAATACATAACCTCGCTTTTGTATATGTTTTAAAGTGTATATGGTGTATTCATTGACATATATGTCAATGGGTGTATTACTATTCATTCGTGATTTTGAGTTCGAGTTAGTTTTGTAAGACTTTTCGTCATTAAATAAATGGCTGCACAGTTTGTTCACTTGCTTTTAATCCAAGCATCAGAAAATGCTGAAGAGAGAGCACCCCGAATTTATGAAAGACGGCGAAATCTCAAAATACCTATAGCAGTTTGCAAGATGCCTTTATATTTACTTTTATCAATATCCATTATCCTTGTATGCTAGAATTAACAAAAATCAGATCTGAGTTCAAATAATTTCCCTTTTAACCCCAAAACACTTCTAGCAGTAAACATAAAACGAGCGTAGAATTGGGTAGAATTCGAAAATTTTTAATAGGCTTGTTCTCACAAGCATCACAGACAGTCTTTGACAATCCGGATTCGGCGTAAAGACCCTAAATCGTTCTAACGAGAACGCTTTTGGGTCTTTGCGCCGAATCCGGATTGTCAAAGACTGTCTGTGATGCTTATGAGAACAAGCCCAATATTGTACGTCAGGGGATTTGATAAACATCAGCTGAGCCACAGCATGTGCTAATGCTGTATTGCCATGTTTACGCGAGTGTGTTTAGCTAACTGTAGTAATATTCAGTTTGTTCTTTAAAAATGTTTTATTTCTGGTTTTTACTAAAGTACATTTTAGCTGAGTTAACTGTATAAACCCTCACTTCGTGGAATCTACTCATCATATGGTTTTAAATGAAAACTAACTGTTTTTAAATGACTCCACAATATATTCGTAAAAATCTGTAAATTGCAAGTAAATTGACAATTGTTTCGATATAAATATCATCATCAGAATGACAGAAGTTACTTTTGACATGATGTATACTTGATATATATTTGGCTAGTCCAAATAGTGCCCTATCTAGTGATTGACTTAATATATATGAATAGAAAAAAGAAGAAGATTTTACAAATAGTAGCTTTGATATTATTAGCCCTATGGGGATATTCTGGATATCTTTGTCCCATTTAAGATCAGTATAACTGTGCAATGATATAGGAAACCAGGAAAACTAAATCTGCTGATCTTTACAATTATTACTTAAGAAGACAGTTCAATAATGGAGAACTTCCTAGATTCAGCTGTTCATTGAGGACTTCATATTGTGGGTCTGTTAAGTGTCTTCTAATTTCTAATTCCTCGAGGAAGTCCAGTTCTTGCTTCTTATCACAAACATGTAGTATTTCTGGTTCTGTGTTAGGTGTTACTGAATGTTTAGTGTCAAGTAGGTGTTTTGCATAGTGTGATTTATCTGGTTGTTTTAATCTGTATGCTCGTAAGTGTTCATTGTACCTAATTTCAAAATTACGACTGGTTTGACCAAGATAGACAGCATTACAATCCGGACATTTAAGTTTGTATATCCCAGATTTTCTTAATGGGGTTATTTTTGTTTTTACATTTAGCAAATTTCTACCTACATTGTTTTCTGTTTTAAAAGAAATTGTTGTATTTGTTGCTGAAGATATTATCTTTGAAATATTATTGGAAATATTACCAGCATAAGTGATGGTTTTGTAATTTGTTAATTCTTTAGTTTGTTTAGGAAATATTAGTTGTAACGCCATCTTTTTCTCTTTTCTATTAAGTAATTTATTTATTAAATGTAAAGTCAATAATGTACTGGACTTTTCAATTTACAGAAAACCAACACATACTGATGTGACTATACCATATGATTCCAACCACCCCATGTCACATAAACTAGCAGCATACAATTCGATGATTCATAGAGCATTTTCGGTTCCTATGAACAAATTTAATTTTGATAGAGAAATTAATACAATTAAACAAATAGCCACATCCAATGGTTATCCTTTACATTTAATAAATAAATTACTTAATAGAAAAGAGAAAAAGATGGCGTTACAACTAATATTTCCTAAACAAACTAAAGAATTAACAAATTACAAAACCATCACTTATGCTGGTAATATTTCCAATAATATTTCAAAGATAATATCTTCAGCAACAAATACAACAATTTCTTTTAAAACAGAAAACAATGTAGGTAGAAATTTGCTAAATGTAAAAACAAAAATAACCCCATTAAGAAAATCTGGGATATACAAACTTAAATGTCCGGATTGTAATGCTGTCTATCTTGGTCAAACCAGTCGTAATTTTGAAATTAGGTACAATGAACACTTACGAGCATACAGATTAAAACAACCAGATAAATCACACTATGCAAAACACCTACTTGACACTAAACATTCAGTAACACCTAACACAGAACCAGAAATACTACATGTTTGTGATAAGAAGCAAGAACTGGACTTCCTCGAAGAATTAGAAATTAGAAGACACTTAACAGACCCACAATATGAAGTCCTCAATGAACAGCTGAATCTAGGAAGTTCTCCATTATTGAACTGTCTTCTTAAGTAATAATTGTAAAGATCAGCAGATATAGTTTTCCTGGTTTCCTATATCATTGCACAGTTATACTGATCTTAAATGGGACAAAGATATCCAGAATATCCCCATAGGGCTAATAATATCAAAGCTACTATTTGTAAAATCTTCTTCTTTTTTCTATTCATATATATTAAGTCAATCACTAGATAGGGCACTATTTGGACTAGCCAAATATATATCAAGTATACATCATGTCAAAAGTAACTTCTGTCATTCTGATGATGATATTTATATCGAAACAATTGTCAATTTACTTGCAATTTACAGATTTTTACGAATATATTGTGGAGTCATTTAAAAACAGTTAGTTTTCATTTAAAACCATACACTTTAGCTGTCAACCTGACACTGACTTAGTTTTTCTCAGGTCACTCTACTACATTACCCCTCCCCTAAACAAAAAAGAATATCAAAAATATAATACACGTTTGTGCAATAATGAATGGTATGTAACAATGTTCTAAAATACTAAAAAAAACTCAATAATCGTGAAAAGAAAAAAAACTAGTCTTGATATCTTGAAGGCAATACAATTTTTCGAGGTGGATTTCTTCTGACTGCTTTGAGTTTCACAGGAGTCGTACCTTCGGTATTGTTGACTGATGTATTCATTCCGGAGGTAGAAGGTTGAAATTGATTATTTTCTTGACAGGTTTGTGGATCGAGATTTTGGTCAGTTTCATCCAGTGATGAACTTCCGGTTTTACGATAAATTTCCTCGTTTGTTGACATAACTTTATCGGTTGTAACATCAAGTGAAAACTGATTATTGCTTCTTTCGTTTGATCCTCCTGTATCCAATCCATTGCATGAAAGACGAGGTCGAAGCTGGTCTGCATGTTTTCTTTTGTGACCCAGTTCTGTATTCACAATATAAGAGTAAGGACCAGTTTGTTTTACAATGTTACCTGCCTCTGATCCTCTTGTCAACGGATTGTTAATCCAGACAGTTTCATCTTCCACAAATTGTGTAGATTTTGTGCCTTTATCATGGTTCATTATTTGATTCCATTTTTCTTTCTCCATATTTCTCTGTATGTCTGGTTTTAACTGATCAAATATGCACCTAGGAGTCTTCACAAACATTAACTCACTTGGTGCTCTTCCTGTAGAGCGCTGTACAGTATTTCTGTATGAAAACAGAAACTGCTGAAGGCGTAAAAATTGATCTGGTTCATCTTTAATGCTCATTCTTTCCTTGAATGTCTTTACCATTCTTTCAGCTAGTCCATTTGATTGGGGGTGATATGGCGTTACTCGAATATGTACAATACTCTTTTGTTTACAGAACAGTTCAAACTCGTCAGACGTAAGTTGTGGTCCATTATCTGATACAATAAATTTTGGTAGACCAAACCGTGCGAAAATTTCTAATAATGCCTTAATAGTATTTGATGATGTGGTAGAAGTCATAGGAACTACCTCCAGCCACCTGGTATATGCATCAACCACCAGCAACCACATTTTTCCCTGAAACGGCCCTGCAAAATCGATATGAATCCTTGACCATTGTTCTGGTGGAGCTGCCCACGGATATAAGGGCATTTTTCGTTCATTTTGACGTGATTGCTGACAAGCGGTGCACTGTTTTACAAACATCTCAATATCATTATCAATATGTGGCCAATAAACATGCAATCTAGACATGGATTGCATTGCGGTAACTCCAGGATGCCCATCATGAAGCATGCTTAGAACTTGTCTCTGCAGTGTCGTTGGTATACAGATTCTTCCTTTCCAAAGAATTATCCCCTCTTCAAAAGACAGTTCATCTCGTTTTTCGTAGTAGGGAATGATTTCGTCTGATAAGTGCTTTTTTAAAGGCCAAGTAGAACGAATGTATTTGATAATATCTCTGAGAGTACTATCCTTGGATGATAATCTCTTTAGTTCACTGGATGTCAGTGGTAATTGATGTAAGCGTAGATTCAAAAAATGAGCTCTTCTAGGAAAACCCATTTCTTCTACTGATGAAATCTTTTCAGACTGATTATCAAGTGGTAATCGAGATAATAAGTCAGCTGGAGCATTGTTAGATCCTGGGGTATATTTAATTGTGTAATTGTAGCTGTTCAGAATCATTGCCCATCGAAGCAAACGGTTACTAGCAACTTTTGGACTTTCTCGTTTCTCACTAAAAATATGCTCTAGCGGTTTATGATCAGTTGATAGATAGAAATGTCTGCCATACAGATATTGATGGAATTTCGTTACCGCATATATTATACCAAGTGCTTCTTTATCTATTGTGCTATAACGAGTCTCTACGTCAGTCCATGTTCTTGATGCATATGCAATGGGCCTCAACGATTCATCAGGATATTTATGTGCTAATACAGCTCCTGCACCTTTGTTTGATGCGTCACTCGATACATATAATGGTAATTCTGGATTATAATGTACCAAAGTATCATTTGAAGAAAGTATGTTTTTCAATATCTCAAAAATTTTTTTATCATCGGATGTCCATTTCCATTTTGTATCTTTGCGTAATAATCTGTGTAATGGGGCACAAATCGTGTGAAGGTTTTTTATAAATCTACCATAATATGTAATAGATCCCAAAAATGACCGAAGCTCGGTAATATTTGTGGGTTCTGGCATATCCTTTATGGCTATGATACGTTCGCGCGTTGGATGGATTCCTTTTTTATCTATTTGATGTCCTAGATATGTCACACTTTCTTGTAACCATTGACATTTTGACTTCTGGGTTGTTATTCCCGCCGACTGTAAGCGTTCTAAAACTTGTTCTACTCGTTTTAAATGTTCGTCAATATTTTCTGCTGTTACTAAAATGTCGTCTAAATAACAGACTGTACCTTCCAATCCAGACAATAGTTGATCCATTATTCTTTGAAATAGTGCTGGTGCAAATGAAACTCCAAATGGTAACTTCTTATACCTAAAATAACCCTTATGCGTCGCAATAACTAAATATTTTCGTGACTCAGGATGAACAGATAGCTGTAAATAAGCATCCTTAAGATCTATTTTGGAGAAGTGTGTGCCACCAGACATTTTTGAAGTAATTTCTTCAAATCGAGGTAGAGGATAGTCATCGGTTTGGACGTGTTTATTTATAGTAACTGTAAAATCGCCACATATACGCACACTGCCATTTGATTTCATGACCACCACAACTGGAGAAGCCCATTCAACGGGAGTTATTGTCGTATCTACAGGTTCCAAAACGTTCTCTTTTACTAATCTGTTCAATTCTGCTGTTATTTGCTCTTGCAGGGCAATCGGCACTGGTCTAGCTCTAAATGCTCTAGGAACTACACTATCTGGAATGTGTATTTTTGCACTGTGTCCATTTATTGTTCCTATATTATTATTGAATAAGCTAGGAAATTTTTTAAATAATCTGTCAATATCTAAATGTAATGGTTCTTTTACATTTGCTTCATGTTCTTGTCTTGTATTTTGTATAGGTCCTCTTAGTGAACATATTTTTGACCCAGGTGGCAGTTTTAAATCGAAAGCTAAGACCCAGTCTAAACCAAAAAGTGGATAATCATTTGTGTCAATTACATAAAGAGGTAACATTTTTGATTTGTTAAAGGCGCATACACGAACATTTATCACTCCTAATGTTTTTAGTTGGACTCCTGTATATGCAAACAAGTTTCCTGTGCTACTTAAACGTGGTTTCCCAAGTCTCTCCCAATCCAAGCGTCCTATAACTGAATGTGAAGCACCTGGATCATAAAGCATTTCGAGTTTTCTGTTTTCCACTATAACCATTAACATTACTTTGTTTGGTGATTTAACATTACGCACATGACGTAAAAAACTGTCTGTTGATGAAAAACTGTTTCTACGGCTCCTGTCTTCTTGTAGTTCTTGTGGCATATCTGAATCTATGTTAGAAATATGTTCGTTGTTTTCTCGCACGTGCCTGGCATTACTTTTATTATATTTCATCTCCATCCGACCACTTGAAATACACACTTTTGCGAAATGTCCTAATTTGTTGCATGCAGAACATTTTTTTTTCTTTCGCTGGGCAATGATTTCGGTCACTATGTTTAGCATTACCACAAAACATACACAGATTATTTTTATTTAGTGTATTTGGTGTTTGCTTCGATGTTCCACCCATGTTTGTATTAAAGCCACTACGATATTTTTGGTTCTTATTCAAACGATTTACAGTACCTGTATCGGTAGGAAACATTGTTGTAAGTCTTTTGCTATGGATTGATGCTTGCTCAAGTTGTAATGCTAACGTTTCCACTGCGCTTAATGATGCTTGGTTTGTTGTATGTTTTAAAATGATTTCTTGTTGCCATGCCGAATTATTAATACCAATCACTAACTGGTCACGTAGACGTTCGTTTAAATTTTCGCCGAATTCACAAGAACCAGCTAAACCACGTAAGACAGACATAAATTTGGTTATAGTTTCATCTTCACGACGCCATCTGAGTGCAAAAGTCACTCTTTCCGACAGGACATACGTTTTCTTTCCATAATATTTTGACAATACATCCAAAAGGTCCTTATATGTTTGATTTGTTACAGCATGTGGTTTAAAATGGTCAACTAAAATCTTAAATGCATCAGATCCCACCTTAGCAAGAAGAAACATTTTTTTCTCTTTCTCCGTACTTTCAATTCCATGAATAACTAGTTCTACCTCGAAACGTTGAAGGTAATAATCCCATTCTTCCCTATCCGGGCAAAGTTTTTCAAAATGAAAATTTTTCCTGGGCACTAACAGTCCTGCTGTGTCCAATCCGTCTTGCGACATGGTGTTTTACTTTTCCTCGTCGCCAAATGTAGTAATATTCAGTTTGTTCTTTAAAAATGTTTTATTTCTGGTTTTTACTAAAGTACATTTTAGCTGTCAACCTGACACTGACTTAGTTTTTCTCAGGTCACTCTACTACACTAACCGTTCGTAAACACTTGCGAACCATGTATGCGAATAGGAAAGAATACAATATTCATTACGAATGCGCATGTAGCCATTCGTAAATTGTTATATGCGAATGCAAATTTGCATATGCTGAGAATAGGTCCCCAGGTATAGTGCGGCTCTGCTCGGTAAATCCGGAAAGTTTCATGGTGTTATTGCATCTCAAGCCTAAGTTGAATCAGTTCCTGAGATTCAGGAAAGAACTATATTTTTCTCGAGTGGTACTGGTTAGGTTAGAAAGCATCTTTGGACGTCGGAATATATTATTTCGAGGACATCAAAATCAACTTCGGAAAGGTTATCCATAAATGAGAGCTGCCATCCGCGATTTGAAACTAAATCGAACTCAATTAGTCTCGATCGAAACCTTAATATTAATTGCTCCTTAACTGGTTTGTAGAAAACTTAAAGAGCGTTGCAACACAAACTTGAAGTAGACGGTCATAAGTACCTATTCATAAAACGAAGCTTGCTCTAGTATGTACTAAAAGTGTAGATAAATCCATTAGGAAATAATTACAAAACCTTTCAGGATATTTTTTCAGTTATTTGAACACAATATAGTGAGCTCCACATTTAGTTAGGAGAATTAAAATTCGTAGTGACAAAAATTTCATCTAACCAACAATATTTTAGGAACTATAATCTCAATATTTTGTCTTACAAAAAAAACGAGCCGCTCTACTATATAAAATGGACTCTACCTTGACGCTGCACAATTTCTTTTCCTCATACATTAATACCTAATATTTATTATATTATTTTTGATAAATAATCCTTCCGTTAACACCAGCTCAGATATTGATTATATTGTTTATTACAGGATATGCAGCATCATTTTGTGGGTTGGGTCGATTGGAATCTAGCACTAGACGTAACAAGAGGACCCACTTATATAAGTAATAAAGTTGATGCACCGATAATAGTGAATAAGACTGCTGATGAATTTTACAAACAACCAACGTTTTACGCATTAGGACATTTCTCTAAATTTGTACCTAGAGGCTCAATTCGAATAGATGTATCTTTCAATAATAATAATTCAATACCAACAACAGCATTTTTAAGACCCGACGAAGGAATTGTAGTGATTTTCCTAAATAAGTACGTTTTTTTAATATATAGAAGGTTTATGATATTCTCTTCACATTGTTGAGGCCAGTGCTTCTGAAAATTTTAAAACGCTGCCTCTAACGCCCTATTTCCAAGAATATTAAGTATGGTTGGGGGTGAGCGATAATCTGGGCACATTTCATACTATGTACTAATCCGATAAGCTTGCAAAGTTTTTGTTCTGCTGAATCTACGAGATCCGGTAGGTATATTTGCATTCCCTCCACTGGAGTGAATGTATTGATGTGATTTCAGCGTTATCTCCAGTCCAGAATGATGCTCTTGAAGCTTCTGGTGGAATGATACCCAACAGGTCTCATATTGTCCCTTTTAATTTCAAACCAGTATGTTTGGTTATATTTGGCAGATATACCAACCCTGTTCAACTTAGGAGTGTAATTTATTGTCGGAGCATATAGCTCGAGAATTAGATGTTTGTTTTAAGTGAACGGTTTACTATTTAGAAGGTGATTTCCAAATTTGTTGGGCGTTGTTATAGTATAATACTTTTATCTTGACTTCTATTGATAACAAGCTCAAATATGACAATTGTTACAGGAAACTGTAATTGAGCCAACCCCATAATTGTATGCCATATTTCCAAACAAGTTCAGCCCCCAGGTGATGAATAAGATTTTTGTTCCATCAACACTATCATACCAAAAACCCAACTCCGTTCAACTTGAAACTGTAATTTATCGTCCGTCGGAGCATATAACGCCCAAGAAGTAGATGTTTGCTCTACCCTTTGAGAAGTAATTTTCAAATTTGCATAGCGTTATGATGGTATGATACCAATATCTTGACATCTAATTATAGGGTTGCACCAGAAGCACCAATATGAATATTATACAGACCTTCCAGATTGAAGTATCACATTCCACAGTTAACGCTCCATGGTTTGTGGAAATATAGAAATTAGCAGATATCTTGTAAAATCCACAGTTGGAGAGGAGGTTAAAAAGGTCACTAAGAATCACCTTATGCTTAGAACTACTCCATATAACCAGAGTAGTTAGCTCCATGATCCAAAACAATTAGGATGGCAGAGCACGTCTTGCTTTTGAGAGGATGCCATTTGTGATAAATGACGATTAACCAGAACACGACTTTGGAATGTTTAATGTAACTATAGGTCGAATGACACCACATTTGACAGGGTTTTGAATTCTGATGGTCATCACGTGTTTTTTTCCAAGGGTTGTTGGAAAAAATTCAACTACTTCTTATGAATTGAAGAAATTTATCAATTGAACACTTGTTCAAAATTTCTCCCTCCCTCACTTCAATGCAATAATAAAACCGTTTTTCGAAAATTGCAGAGAATTTTAGGGGTGCCACTTTTTCATGAAACGCCGCCTGTGCTCATTCGGATGTTGGATTACGTCAGAATTCACGACTATTCCAGACCCACTGTCCATGTATCGTCGCGTCAGCGTATCATATTAAAAGTGACGATACGCTTACGGTTAAACTCTGTTCATGTGTCATACAGAAGTGGTTAGTATATCTCTGGTTAGTATACAATTGCTGTATTCTTTTTACCACGTTTACCTGAGATTAACTGAGTCACTCAGTTAGTCTCAGTAAATTAGTAAAAAGTATATGTTCTTTTAATATGTCTCGAGTTGAGTACAAAGTGAGACTAACTAAGAAAATTTCTTTCCCCCTCACCCCAATTGAGCTAGCTTTTTATAGAACTTAGAAGTAAGCACGAAGTGAGTTGAAAACTTTTTGCGATCTGTACCGGATATTTGCTGATGTCTCATGTCACATCTATCTTAAAAGTGTGGTTAATGTTCTTTTAAATAAGAATTGCTTTAAGAAGTGGCATTTATGGTACTTTCAGTGCCTGTTGAAAAAAAAATTTGTGTATAAACTAAATTTTTGTGGTATAATCCGAGGTATAAACATTAGAGGTTATGTTATAATTGTGATCTGTGACTGTCATGTATTCTTTTTAGATATAAATTTGCCTCAATTTATCTTACTTCATCTCAGCTCACTTTGTCTTAATTATTCTTACAAGTGAGACAGTCGACTGGTAAAAAGAATACAGCTAATATGTCGACGAAGAGAGCGTGTTTGCTTTGTACAACCACACTACAGACATGCTGTACACCACGCAGCCATCGCTTAGCGACTGACAGGACAGTACGAGAAGGGGCGAGGCGAGAACGTTTCTCTAGGAATACGCTTTAGCTTTATGCTACGTACACACGGGACACTAAAATGTCGACACTTGTGTCTAGACTAGATCTATAGATTGAGTGTCTTCGTATATACGTACACCACCTAGAGCAATGTCGCTAGATCATAAACTTGATGTCGCTACATTGCTCTAGACATATGATACACTACGGTCTGAACACGATATTTCCTAAGTGTCGAGACAAGGTGTCGATCTGCCAACGAGTTGAAACTAGTTGCTAGAGCGCGGTGCACTTCTTGTAGTAGTATTTTTATTACCAATAATAATTTAATAATAGAGATTATTATTTTTTATTATTGAAATAAGTAGTAATAATAATATCCAGTCGGCTTTGTGGACTAGAGAATATACGAAAAAACTGATTGAATTATTAGAAGCAAGTCCCGAGTTGTGGGATACCTCATCCACTATCTATAAAGATAGAACAAAAAAAAATGCTGCTATTGCAAAAATTGCAGAATACTTTGGTGCTCCTTGTTCCGAGGTTACCAGAAAATTACACAAATTAAGAACACAAATGAATAATGAAATGAGAAAAATAAAGAAAAAAAAGTCTCTCTCGTAATCGTGAAGTGTATAGACACAGTTGCACAGTGGTGTCTGCACAATTCTCAAATGTTGCGTGTGAACACATACTTGAGAAGTGTAGCAACTTTAATCTAGTAAACTGCTCTAGACCAGCTCTAGACATTACTCTACACAACAATTTACAACGACGTGTGAACAAGCAGTAGAGCGCCCTAGACACAAGTGTCGACATTTTAGTGTCTCGTTTGTACGTAGCATTATTCGAGTTTTTGTTTCTGAGCAGTCTGTTAACCAATCTGGAATTGTGCAGAACTAGTTGCGTACTTTATTCAGTCCTAAGAACTATTTTCGGACCGTTTGAAATTGATCAAAGTTTGAAAAAATCCGAACTTCTCGCTTGGTCTATAGAACTGAACTAACCTAACCCTTTTGTTACTTTATATTGACCAAAAAAATTACCAAAAATGTTGCAAAAACTGCTTCTCATTATATTGAGGAGCATACTCTTCCACAAAGTTTCCGTTCTTAACATTATCTTGTAGGACTTCTGGAATTATAAGATTATTGATCACATCAAGAAGAACATCGTCTTCACTTGATGATGATGACTATGTCCAAATATTTCCATAAAATCATTAGCATTCATTTGGTAAATATTAAATTTGGAAAGTGAAAATCCAAAATAATCAACACACAATAAACAAACCTCTACCTCTATACCTTTGCGAATTTTCCAAATAGCTCCCACATTTCTTCTTTGCAAATGATTTGGGAATGCGTAGAAAACTATCCAAAAATCGTCCTAGCTCGAGACTGTGGACTGGCTTAGACGGTTTTCGAACCGTTCAAAAACAGCTCTACAATAAACCCGAACGCCAAACTGCGGCTCTCATAACCATCCAGCTGAAACCCGAACAATCCAATTTCAACTTCGCAAAATCCGGACAGTCTTAGAACAGTAAGTAGTTGCATTAACCCGAATAAAGCTTTTGTCGACAGTTCCCAATGGTCCCAATATGTAAGCGTTGTCTGCAGCAGGCAAACCTACTCCCGTCATATTTTGCCTCGTACCTACGCTGACGCGATGATACATGGACGGTAAGCCTAAATCAGTACAGCACAGCTGTTTCCTTCGATCAACTTTCTACTTATTATAATCAGAGTATTTTCAATTGTTGCAGGTATGAAAATGATGTTAAGGTTGGTTTGGTCGATAAGCACCGTGGACAAATAAGTCTTACATTAAGTAGGCGATCGATTTCGACAGTTGTGTATTATTAAGGACAAAATGAGAAATACCCAGTACTTGTTTTTATATATTGTTTCTACACTGTATATTATGCTTGTATAATAAAAACTAGTTAAACGATTTATATGATTGTTATCTATGGTTGAGCCGGGAGTAAACAGCTGTTTTTTAACAGAATACCATGTATGCCATGTATTTTATCAAACACCTCAAGGGCGAGTTGTACAATAAACAGTTATAGTGTAACTATTGTTAATGTGATGACCCATATTTTTAATCCCTTTGAAGGAAAATCCCGCCCAATGGCGTTCATAAATTTTTTTTATAAATTCGAATATTGTGAAATAATGCTTTTCAAATGTTATTCAAATTAATATAGTGGAGTAAAATTAACCTGCATAAAATTTGTAATACAATTAGGCAATCCAGACCACGTGATCTTTTCAATATGGCGGCGACGGTCAAACATTGGAATCAGTAACGTATCAGACCTATGCGTGTCAGTTTTGTCCTTTTATCTCTGCGATTCTTTCTCTCAACATCTGCAGCCCTTTTTTTTACTTTCTGAGACACATGTCCCATATGTTGATATGGTACCCAGTCAGGGTGGTCTTCATCTTCGAGGGCAGCAGGTTTGCCTAAAATAAGTTAATACCTACTTGAGTACAAATTACGTATACTAGGAGCTAGAAGAGTAGATATGCTATTCAAGATAATATTTGATTAGAAGCCTACCAGTTATAAAGTGTCTACTGCAAACTTTCTGGTGTTTCAATATAGATTCGGTCAGATCGTCTCTCTTTATTGCCGCAATCCATGCAGCCCTGCGAAGTTTGGTCAAATCGTTTTTCTCCGTTGAAAACCTGTGTTTTGTCTCTGCGGGAACGCGATAAAACGAAACTTCATCACGATTAGAACGGCTTCCACAACCAACCACAATACATATCGAAGGCATTTCACAAGACAAACACTTTACTATTCAAAAATCACAATTTACAACCAAAAACAGAAAGAAAACCAATGGATAAACAAACACTCAGACACAACTTTGTTATTTGTTTGACCGTCGCCGCCATATTGAATTTATTTTGACAGATCGATGGATTGCCTAATTCAAGGTCATCACATTAATATTAGTTACACTATATCTCTTAGTTTAATTTTTATTTTTCGTTCTGCAATATCTGGTTAATGCTAACTAAAGTTTTAAAAATGACATATTTTAACCGGACAAAATTGAAGAGTTGAAACTTAATCCGGTAAATATAACCTCACAAAATTGTTATTTTTTCATTTTTTTGACATTGTCAACCGACAGTACCTACCGACCACGTATGGAAATGAATGCTTTCGGAGAGGATAACATAGGTACGGGTGGGAGATAGTGGACTTCTGCACAAAATCTACATGAATCTCAAATCAGAACCAGAAACCCCAAAGAAATATGCTTTGGCGTTTTGAAAAGAAGATTCCCTGTTTTGGTATTGGGCATAAGATTATACTTACCGAGAGTTGAAAAAAATTGTTGTGACATCTGCAATTTTACACAACATGGACATTAATTGTTAAGACCACATGCCCCCTGTCAATCCTGGAGTCGAATCTGCCACAGAATTGATGAACATGGAATAACTGGGCAACTTTTAATACTGTAATTATTCCCAACATTTTTTGTAAATAAACAATTTTTTTTAAATGAGAAATGCAGATTCAATTCCCGGCAGTTACATTTGATGTAATATACAAGGCTTGTTCAATTGAAACCCATCTTTGGTCCAGGAAAAATTTATTGACAGTTACAAATAACTACCATTACAATTGAGGCACATATCCCACTGTTTCACCAACCGATGTATACCCTGCTTATAGAATTCTTGTGGCTGCTGCTGGAAGAATTCTTTCACAGCGTTTTGTACTTCTGCGTCCGACTGAAAACAGTTACCTTTTAACGCCTTTTTTAGTGGCCCAAAGATGTGAAAATCGCAAGGCAATAAATCGGGACTATAGGGTGGATGCTCTAATATCCTCCATTTCCTTCGTTGCAGATTTTCTTTTACTACGTTGGCAACATGAGGCCGAGCATTATCACATTTGGACGGATTGTTAACAACAAACGCCATTTCAAAGTCACAATACTTAAAATCGCTGTCAAATATAAACGAAATAAACAGATCAGTGTGACGTTTGCATACACTACTAATGTTGGAAAACGTCAGTTGAATGATTACAATTGTTTCCAAGGCTAACCTGACCAAAGATGGGTTTCAATTGAACAAGCTGTGAAAACTAACCATTGATAGGGCTGTTAATTAAGGGAGATCTTTTGTACAACTCGCTCTAACTCGGTTTAATGATAACTGATGTTTAGACTGTAACAGATTGATATGATTATTATCAATTAATCACATCAGTCCAAACATCCGTTATCATTTAATCACGTTTAGGTGTTTGATACAACGCGTCCATACTGTTAAAGAATGGACCTTTCATTGAACTTGATCATGCTCTTGTCTATTGTTTGATCCGTGGGCTTCGCTCTAGCTTAAGAGAATTTTATTCGAAGCACGCTGGTATCTCCTCGATAGAATGAGTTTTATCAGAGCTGGAAAAGTTGATGGAAAGATTCAAATACAAATTGACCATTGGAATTGATCTTTTGCGTGATTCTATACACATATTTAATCATATTCATTGAAGTAAAGACGTTAAGAATGAAATTGCCCAGGCTAGAGTACTCCACCTCAAGCAGTGGAATTTGGTACCAATTGAACTATTTTATACGCTATCACTGGGATGGTGTACAATTAATATTAAATTGGACGCTCCCAGCATCTAAAACCCGAAGCAAATGGTGAGAAGTTGGAAACACCTTATAAAAATTAACGTTAAGTTACAAAAAAAATGGCTGAAATGAATCTTCTCATTCCCGAACACGTTTATCCAATTCAATTATTATTGAACAATCAATACTAAGAATGGAAATAATAATTATTCATTGAAATACTTGAAATGCAACATGAATTATATTTCAAAAAAACAAATGGAGGGAATACCAAATTGTTGTTTCGTCTCGTCGTTGAGTGAAAAAATGTATTGTGCACGGATCGGGAACGGAGTTGGCTTGAAGTTGCCTTGACTTAAACTTGTTTATTAACGTGAGGTAAAACTTGCCGTGAGATTGCTTTGAATATAACTTGCCTGCTGCAGAGCTGCGGAAAGAAGAGAAAACAAGCAAAATGAACTAAAAGGAACATTGGGAAGGAGCGAATGAATAGAACAGATCAGGTAAAAAAGAAGCTTATGCTATAGCGCATACAAAATCCGAGCTCCACGTGTTAAAAATACAACTTAACAGCAATCTGTTTTGTTCTTCAAGTATACAAAAATGCAAATTAGCAAATAAGCAATAAATATATATGCAGTGAGCACTACACTAGAAAATAACCTAGGGAAAAAACAATAATTAACTCATAAACCCTTAGAACATAAAACAGACAGGAAGGAGCATTTACCAGATAAGTTTGCGTCCAAATGGTAGGCTGCAAATGGCGAATAGCCGATTTCGTTTTGACAGTGGCGTACTGTTTGTATAAGATATGGGATATGTAAAATTTTAAAATTGTAGCTTATTGAAATGTATTAAATATATTATGTTTTACTATAAACTGTCCTATGCAGACAATATATTGTCTAGGAGCAAAGAAAATACGAATGTAGAATAATACTTCTGATAATACTTTCGTTTAAACTTATTTTCACAAAAAAAAACTACATAAACAATCTACGTCAGTCAACGTCAACCTCACAAATGAGTCATAATTAGGGTGTTGCAAATGGCGACTTCCGTCGCATTTTCTTATACAGCTAATGAATGACAAGACTCCTTCCTGTCTGTTTTATGTTCTAAGTACAGTGAAGGAGAAAATATAAATAAAATGCTGCCTTTAAGGTGACGGTTAAAGGAAATTGAAATTTCGAACATGGACAGACAAAAATGGAAAAGGAATTTGATAAAAGTTAATACTTTATTTTGTAGTGGCTAATGCGACTAGGAAACGGCATGCTTAGAGATTTAGTAGAAATGTGGGAGAAAGAGACTAATAAGCCACAAAAATTCACTAAATAAAATAGTATTAAGACGAAAAGGTAACAGCTAAACAGCATGTTACAATAGTATATTACGTAACAAGAGTTGTAAGTAGCCCATTACGCACGAAATAAAAAAGTTTATGCACGAAAGCCGCGCAGCGACGAGTGCATACATTTCATGAGTGCGTAATGGGATTACAACTCGTGTAACGAACTATACTTTTTCTACGCCCATCTATTTTCTTCTGAGTGCTCATAATTTCATCTTTTTTACTACTAACAGACATATTCGTAGGTGAAGTTGATGAAATGTTCAGATACTATATTTTGTTACAAAAATTGACATCATAAATGAGATGACGCTTATTTCCATATTAAGAAAACGCGTATATTTTTTTTTAAATTGTGTAATGCGTTGCCGACATTTAGGGGCATCACTCTTTTAATCTAAAATGTATTTCTTCAATGCTAAAAGCTTTTATGTTTTTTCATCGATTAAAAGTATGTGAATAAACCAAATGAAGTGGTACGTGAATAAAAATTTGATTGTAATTTAATTAAACCAAGAAGTTCAAGTTTTCTTCTCAAAACGCACGTGTATAGTATGAGATCTCATTGCGTGTATGTTATTGTTAAATGTCATTTACAAGGAATGTTGACAGTGCGATTTTTGATGTTTACAGACATAGGCGTAGAAAAAATACTAAGTATACGATTTAGATGAGTATGGTTACTCACAAGATAGTTGAATGTTTCTTATTAACTTTTTAAATTTAAAATTTCATGAACCAGTAGGATAAATCACTGGATTCCTGGTTAGTGCAAATATCTAATAACCCTAAAACAATATGCTTTTTATACTTCTGTGACGTTTCACTTACGTAATTACACCTAAGCATTGAGTAATAAAGGATTATTAGCCTGAAAAATGATTATTGCACGGTGCCTTTTTAAAAACCCATCTAATCTTTTTGCCATATCCGCTAATTCCATTTTAATTAAAATAAAAACCTACGGTAATCTGAACTAAGGATGCTAATGAATGACTTTTTTGCATAAACTGCAATAGTACAAAAATAAACGGAATAAAAAACTCCGTGTTACTTAGGGGAAATCAGGAAAAAATGATGGTATTATAATTTGAAATACACAAGGGATTGTATATTTTGAGATAACACTATGTCTTAATCAGTCCAGTACCTCTGTATTTTGTTGCAATGATATAAAGAATAAATATTACATGATTAAGTGCTTAGTACAGATTTTGCATGTCATGTGGCACTTTTTGTTAACCCTAAACTGAATTGGAGGACACGCATGAAAAAAAATGACCAGGGCAACTAGGCTTTTCTGACAATGATAAAGAGCTATGGGCAAAATATGGGGACGTTCAATGGCTTTACAGAACTGTGATAATGCCAACGATCACCCATGGTATGATAGTCTGGTTGAGGAGGAGGACGGGAGTATCTTCAGAAGTGGATGAATCAGTGGAAGCCTTTTCCGTTTGGAAGTTTTTGATGGTCATTCTTAGGCTGAAATCCAGGGGCATATGGTCTTCTAGCAATGTTCTAGGACACACCGATACAACTGGGGAAATCCTAGACGAACCAATATTTCACATGAGTTTGGATAGCATGACACCGTAGAACATATTCACTGAGCGGGTGGACTCCATCTGAGCGAGACATTTTTTCCAAAATAGAATGACATAATATCTATAATGACAAAAATATATGAAAGCCAAAGCAGCAAACATTTTTCTCTATCTCCCCTACTTTTGAAGGTTTTAATGCTTCTTTGTTTAATCATGCTAAACAGTCGGATGGGCATGAATATACCCACACTCAATGGTTTAATATAGTTGGATTAGTTTGTAAAATCCTGATCCAGGTTTCAGTATTTCAAAAGTATAATTTACTTATTAAGGAATGAAGAAAATATAAGGTGGGTACAATATTTTCTTTGTTATGGTAATTCATATCGGATACTGTGAGAAGCAGTGAAATAGAATACTATTCAATTGTTGGACGTTTTCATCTACATACATTTTCCAAACTCCGAGCAGCATGATAAATGAGCAAACAGACGTATTTTCTGATTTCAACATTAATAATGTCATTGTTAGTTTATTTATTTTGTTGGCATACACAAATGTTGACATTTTATTATATTAAATAGTAATAACCATAAAAAAATAATAATCATCCAATGAATTCAATGTGTTTGTGGTTCCTGAATATATAGGGTGTGTTAGTTTTTATATTTTATTATATAGATTTTTATACTGTAATTAAATTGACAGTGAAGTTTTTATTTTATTTATTCGACTTATTTTAAACTAAAATATTTTATATAAACCATGACTACATATACTTCATTTTTTTTCTTCTTTTTCCTTTTTTATAAACTATCTAAGCACAAAGACACTAATTTATCTCAACACCTTGTCCTAATAATTGCAAAAAAAATAATAGCTAATTTTTTTCAAATTATTATAAGAACGTAAAAAAATAAACTCAACTTATTTCACTAATTTTACTTTATGTTTCTGAAATTTCACATTATTTAGTGCCTTCGTGAATATATCTGCTGTATTATTTTCTGAGCATATATATTCCACTTTTATCAGACCTTCTTTAACTTTTTCGTTTATAAAATGATATCTCACGTCTATATGTTTACTTCTCTTATTAAATTGTCCATTCTTGATTATGCTCATAGCACTCTGATTATCTATCTTCAATGTAACATCTATAGTCTTCATCAACAAATTTTCCATCAATGTTTTTATATATGGAACTTCCTTCACTGATTCGGCAGCGGCTATAAATTCTGCTTCTGTAGTGCTTAGTGCTACCACTGGTTGTTTTCTCGAACACCAACTCACCGGGCCTTCACCATAAAATATAACATAGCCGGTTGTGCTTTTTCTTGTGTTCTTATCTCCTGCAAAATCACTATCACTGAAAACTTGTATCATCGAATCTCCTCCGCTTTTTCTATAAACCACCCCTCTTGATTTTGTGTCTATTAGATATCTCATGATTCTCTTCACATTTTTAACATCTTTGTTCGTTGGATTTTCCATATTTCTGCTACAGTAGCTCACAGCATATGATATGTCTGGCCTTGTTCTATTGGACAAGTAAAGAAGACTTCCTACGGCTTCACGGTATGGAAACTTTGTCTCTTGTACTGATGATATCTCCTCATAATCACTTATTGGTGTTGTACTAGACTTTGCATTTTTCATGTTAAATCTTTCCAATACATCCTCAATATAGCTCTCTTGATCTAGCTTTATTGAACTTCCATCTTTGGTTAATCTGATACCCAGAAAACAATCCACTTTGTCAAATATCTTAACCTCAAATTTTTGCTTCAATTTTTCCAGTAAATCATTTATTTCTTCTAATTTTTCTCCAACTATGAGACCATCATCTACATAAATAGCTAAAAATAAACTCCCATTTTTGTTTTTGAATGTACATTGATCCACGCTCAATGCCTCCATGTCATTTTCTTTCAAGAAATTTGTAAAATGTTCATTCCATTTCATTGGAGCTTGTTTAAGACCATATAAGGATTTTTTCAGTTTGCAAATTTTTTCTGGTTGTTCTTGGTATCCTTCTGGAATTTGCATATATATTTCTTCCGATATAGTTCCATAAAGAAATGCAGTTTTGATGTCAAATTTCTTCATTTGATATTCTTGTTGTACTGATATAGCTAATAGTGTT